>DWPT01000840.1:0-21367 GCA_018251895.1 Agathymus mariae mariae
TTAATATTTATCGTTGATCACTACTGCATTTTAGTTATTTTAAATTTTTTTCATACGCCAAAGAAGTATAACTTCTAACGCATGTACATAAGTACACACACTCTTTTTTTTATATCTATGGACGGGTCGTGCGCGCAGAGCGAAGCCGCACAACGTTTTCACCGGTCTTTAACGAATCGAACAAAGCTCTTTCATCCTGCCGAATACCGATCTTTTGTCAACTGAAACAACTTAACATATTGCCTTTATACAACACAAATGGCATTCATATCGCCGTACACAAGTACCGCGAACTACGTCACTCGATTCGACAAACCCAATAAAATAAAACGACCAAACGTTATCACAATGTTCACTATTTCAATATTTTCATTTGTATTTCAAGTTCAATCCACACGATATCGATACAGGTGACACGATCCAGCGTTTCAACCGGATTTATTGATAACAGAACACGCGAAAACGCCACAGAACACACACACACACACACACAATTTCCCGCAGAACAATTTGTTATTAGTATGGCCCACAGGAGCGGGTGCAATGCATTCATCGTACTTCATACAATGACGCTAATTCTTTATATTTAAATATGTTGTGGAATATGGTATTCCCAGAAATCGAAATTATCGAGCATAATATTATTAAGTCATGCAAGAAATACGAAGCAAAAGATTATCTTAATGCTGAAAGCATTATATAACTTAATTATAAACTTTTTATAAACAATTAATTTGGTTCCTGTACCTGTATTGCTTACAAAATAAATAAAATTTACAACGAACAAACAAATATTGCTTTGATTATCAGAGACGGGATTCAAGACGCAATATTCCAAGTCCGTGATGTGTCTACGTCGTAATTCCTGTTCGGAAGTCCGTCCCGTTTGTGATGCTGGTTTAGTTAACGGCAATAATTAATGGCATAACACATTTAACACACGTTAGTATCTAGGATTCATGTATTTTGCTTTTACCATACTGATAAAAAAATCGAGTACAGTCAAAATTTGGATTTCATTAGTACTATGTCGCAATACATCTAGATGTATAACAAAACTTTAATTGATCGCTTTCTATACATGAATGATATATGAGAAAATCCATTATTTTCCTTTAAGGGCCTTTACTGACGCAATAGTGTTTCTTCCTGCTAATGTCAAAAACGGCTAAACCTATTTCGTTCTGGTTTTCACTAATGTATTGCAGTAAGCGTGAGTTAATACTTAAAGTTTGTTTCATTGCAATCTGTCCATAAATAAAAAAGTTATAAATTAATTTAAAATAAAGTAAGGCGTAGTTTTCGTGAAGTGAAGCAAAGGTAGTTCGCTAGTATTGATATAAGTATAGATAACATTATAAAAATAAAACGTACAAATAAAATTAAAAACATAACTAGGGACACCATTAGTTACCCACCTGATTGGCAGCAATGAAGTCTGGGTCGTAGATGCCCGGGCGCGGCTTCATGGCTGCCATCTCCTCTCTCACCTGCTCCAGGAGGGTGTACTCCAGGACCTGAGCACGCTCCATCGCGTCCGCCAGGTTCAGCGGGCTTATATCCCAACCATCGATTACTGTGTCAAAAAATATATATGTTACATTAAAATGGGCTCCCTGTACGGCAGAAATGCTCAGATAACGGCGGTTTTTACTTACAAATAGATGTATACATCTCATTAGCAAACGTACCAAATATAAATTATTGATTGTTGTTGCATTAATTACACATTTTGTAAATTCATGTAAAACATCTTGATCATAACATAAACACTAGTAATGTCTGCCGTCTCGTATGTGAGTGAGGTTGGCTACTAAATATATCTATATATTGTTTGCGTGTATGTCACTGAACTCCTGCTAAACGACTGGACCGATTTTGATGAAATTTTTTGTGTGTGTTCAAGGAGATTTGAGAACGGTTTAGATTCACAATTTGGTCCACTGGAAAATGTTTTTTTGGCAAATGCAAATATTCCACTGGAAATTTTCGAATTAAAGACGTGTGGACAGGACATCGTCTGTCGGATCCGCTAGTTTGTTCCAATAGTATTTTTTCGGACAGAATTACTCAATCACGACCACGACATTGTCTTACCTTCATTACATAGTCATGATTCAATTACATGACATCTATGAATGGTAATAAGCACGTACATGGACAATAAGTAGATACATGAAGCACGGTGTGATCTTAGCAAGACAAATGAATTATGTATCTTCATTGACCTTGGATGGATGTTTACATAGTAATTAAACCAAACGTTGCCATGGATGTCGGATTATATTACATAATAACCCCCCTCGTAATACGTTGTACGTATCGTACGTACGCTATCCATGAAACTGGCGCAAAATAGTAGCCCAAGATAATGACATTACTTTTATCGCTATCCATCGTGTTGGAAAGTGTCGAACCCCTCTTCCGCCGCCGGTGCTAATAAGCAGTAATTATTGTATACATTCAGTGAAACGGTCCAACCCAGTATGGTGTAGATTCCACATAAATGAACCACTGAAGAATTCTAGCTTATAATATTAATAGCCGGTATCCGGTAACCCACACTTGACGCTCACAGCTTGGTGGACTATGGCTTTTCATTGTGAGAGGAGACCGGGGCCCGGCAAAGGGACAATTATTGGAGATAAATAGAGGGGAGTGGTGAAGCCGCTGTCAATTTACTTTTCAATTTTGCAATCAAAATACAATAAAAATATTTCAGTTGATTTTACAAGCTGACAACCACGTAGGCAATGAACCTTACCAACGTGCACGAATAGCCCAATGTCAAACCAAGAGACCAGCGTAGTTGTCTCGTGTTTTGAACATCGGAGAACACAAAGTGCAAGGAGGGATGTTGAGGTGATTAAATGTACTAAATGGAGCTTCTAAACTCCAAAATTCACTCAATTCACGGTAAAAAAAATGCAAAATAAATTATATCTACCTAAATCGTTGGGATTCACCATCGGCAGAAGATCGGTCATCGGCACGTACACATCGTTCCCAGTTTCATCTATCCCCAACCGTACAGTCGACGCCTGAGTGATCGAGCCGTACCTTCGAGAAATCGTTACTTTCTATAGCAACAAATTGGCAAGTGTGTCATATTTCTTTCATCATAATCTAACAAAAGTCATTATTGAAATATAAACAAAAATATGAACTAAAATAAATGTATATAACTAGGCCCCTGCGGTGCAGTATAAAGCTTCCTGTATAACAAAGCAATGTGTTAGCCCCTTTATACCTATCTTGGGATTTACTCCACCACGCTTCTCTAGTGCTGAAGGGGTTAATGGTCAATCGAAAAGCTTCCGATCAGGTTAACGACTGCCCAGATAAAACTTTGACCTGACTTCGTATTACATGTCTGTCGTGCATGAAGAAGAAAACAGAAAATTGCCAAAAGCAAGTAATTAAGCAAACGCACTATACGCTAATATGCTACTGTAAAACTAACCAATTAGAGTGCTTCTTGCCAGTCCTAGTGTACCAGCTGAGTCGATGCTTGTTGGCTAGCACTGCGGCGGTGAAGGTGGAGCCGTTGTTACCACCCCACCCCACCAACATCACGCCGACTCGGCCCACCTCTCGTCCAGTGCGGATGGACAGCGAGGATTTATATGGACGTGCCTGTTAAAAGCATATATGAAATTTTTATATATAATAAAAGACAATATTTTGTTTGCAGTTTAGTTATTGCAGACTTTGGCGTCGCAACTACAAAATTCAAGGTTAACTTCAATAGCTTGAAGTAGACGGAAAAAATCACCTGGTAGAAGAGGGAGGCAGTGTGAGTCTGTATCATAGCTCTCTATATTAATGTTTTGTGACCAAGAAGCTGAGATGAGCAGCCAAAGTTTTCAAAGGTTTTTGTGAAATAATTTTTCTACATATATATATATTATAGGTTTTTCCTATTAAGAAATATATTCTTAAATTTTTCTTCTGCTGTCATTCCTAGATGGAGATGAAATTCTTTGAGAAAAAAAAATTAATAAGTAGTATAAGAAAGGTGTAATAACAATTATGAGAAAGCAAAAACAAATACAAGTTTTTTTTTTTTTAATAGAGCAAAAATTTAATTTTAAGCTGTCATTTCTAATGGCGGCGTTGTTTTTTTAACTTTGTTAGATGCTTCATACGATAGTGTACAAAGAGCTCTAATGACAATCTCGAGGAAGCAAGAAAAATTAAAAAAACTATTTGGGTAAATTTAGTTTTTAACTAAAAATAATAACTAGTGGTTTGTCAATCAAATTTCCATGCAGGAGACCTGGACAGAATCTTATACAGAAATATCAATACTATACCAATATTTAAACCTATGCTTAACATTCCAAATTTATTATTGTTTCAGGAGTCCCCAAATGCTAGATAGACATCAATTATCAGGGATTAAAATGTGGAATATTTGACTGCTGATGTAATATGTACCTGCTTGAACATTTAATTTAAAAGAATTCAATTGATACACATTTTAAATCACTACCACAGAAGATCTGAACATGAGAAAATTAATATTTTTCTACTCAAAGGCATAGAAGCTTACTTACTGCTTTCACAATCTTACTATTTAAATGGTTTACAACATGAATTTTTTTTAATAATTACTTATACCATGCTGATATGATTTTTGAGGTGATTCAATAGAACAGTAGTAATTTATACCAAAATATATCCTTATCTGTTAAGGTTTTTCACAAATTTACTATTGTGGAGGTGGTGAATCCAATCTGAAGAGGCAATTGCAGCAACTGGACATAACAAAATATTTCATTCAACTCTGTTATGCTACAAACTCCTTGAGCCATGCATGAATACAATTTATTTATGAAGACAATGGGAAATGTGCTTAGACTAAATATTTTAAAACTACTTATTTATAAATATGACTTTATTTCCAAAGGTTTATAATTGTCTTCAAGTTACTTGGTTCATCAAGAAGAGATTTAGCCAAACAAATTTCTTATTACATAGTGTTAAACTAAAAAGCCACATTTTTATAGAGATTTTCTCACAAAAATACTATCCAAATCCCCAACTTGTCTAAAAATTTAATTTCATCCAAACTTGACAACTGCTAAAACAACAAACAAAAATTCAGCCATTCTGATGTGACGATTGTTCATACATAATGGTATTTGATTTCTAATTTCAGTTGTAGTATTTATGTTTTATTCAAATCAGATATGCTTAGATGTTTAGAAAATATTTTCTTTGTAAATAAATAAAAGAAAATAATGTATACCAAACAAATATAACATTTTAAATATATGTAAAACAAATATTATTTTTCCTCTTTAATATTGACACTTTGCATGTTACATCTATATAGTAAAAAATATATAGTTTTGAAGGCTCCTATCCAATCCAGTAGGGGAAAGAGTTAATTACTACCTTCATAAGTTCATCATTCAGGAATCTTAATAATATAAAAATAAAATTAATTTACGTTAATATAATAAATTACGGATGTATTTAAAGAATGTATATTACTATACGGTTACAGGAAAGCAGTCGATAAAGCTGTTGTTTAATTGATGCATGAACAGATTTATAAAAAAAAAATTACCGTGAGTACGCCATCCTTCTTGGAAACCAAAGTCTCTTCGTATTCGTACTCAGCGAAAATATGAGAATTTGTATATTTTACATTCGGCGAAGAGATAACTAATGGTGTAGAACTCATAGCGGCAAATTTGTGAGAAACTCGCAACTTCTTGTTATTTTCGAAGTCAGTAAATGATTAAACTGTAAGGAAAATATTAATGTAAAAAAACAATTTTTAAAACGGTTTCCAGTAATCACTTCAGCAGAATGTAAACAACAATCACTAATAGCAAACCACTGCGTATACCAAACGAGCATCAAATTATAACTGAACTGAACTGAATTGAATAGAGACCTATTGAGTTAATTTAAAAGAAAACTGATTGAGCTGAATGGTGAACTGGCAAACGATCTGAGACTGAACAGAATGCACAGATATTTTTATACAGAATATGACTTGACCATAGAAAGCCATAGAGTACGTAATACATACGAAGAGAGCTGAAGCCATAGATTAGCACCATGGTGCTTGGAGGCTGAGACTAAGTATACACAGGGTACTTTAATACAATACTGAATTTCAAGACTAAGTGAGCATAGTAGTGAGTAAGTTAATATATTATGAAATAAATGAATAATAGCATGCTATGCAGGATAATATTACTACACTTATAAGAATGGCAATACAAGAGACTAAAAACATTCTTAAAATGTTTTTTTGGTGATTTCAAGCGATTGCAAATTTAATTAACTTACTAATAATTTCGTTTAAAAATTACAGAACTTCTCGGCCAGGTCTCAGAATGGGGTACATTAAATTTAATCGAATTCAACCCCAAAAAGACCGCTACAAATTCTATTTATTATGGCGTATCAGTTCCTTAGAAAAACAATTACCGTTATCAAAAGTATTTTTTATTAGTAATATCAGTATTACAACGGTGAGTATCGTAGTGTCCACATCAACCTTGTATAATCGTATCATTCGCGGAAATAAAATTCTTCCACGGTCCGATTGTTGCAATCTTTGTCGCTACTCGCATGCAAATTTTGGAACGAAATTCCTTCTGAGGCATTCCCAGTGCATTATAATATAGAGTTCTTCAAAAAGGTGTAAAAAGAACTCTCCTCAAAGAAAAGAAGTGGCACCTGTAATGTTGCTTATATCTATAGGCGATGATTAACATTTACTATTAGGTGGAATGACATCATAGCGCGTGACTTTCTAGTGCAGTTTTTTCATGACTATCTGGTCCAGTTGGTAAGGTATCCATTTCCACGGGAGCGTTTAGAGTCATAATCCCAAATTTGGGGGACTGCTAACTACAACATTGGAATACCTGCCCAATAGCAGGTTTCACCTCTCCGACAGGAAACTCTAGTTCTTTCTAGTTTCAGCCCATCCTGCAAGCGAGCGGGTGGGTTGGAAGACAGGTCTTCTCCGTATTAGGTGGCTTACCTGCCTTTTATTTTGCTTTCAGGCTATAAAAAAATCTTTCTTTTCAATAATATTTAGCAATTAAAAAAAGCCGACTCTACGAAAGTTACCTGAATATTGTTTTGATCCATTCATACGTGACTGTCGACGTGAAATAAAATATAAAAATTCGTCTACAGTATTTTTTGACTAAGCTCTGTATGTCTAAATAAGTAGTACGATAAATTAATAAATTAAATACTGCGTAATATAGAGTTTAACTGTATGGTTAATTATTATTAATAACTTAAACACAGTAATAATTCTGACTATTGTTAATATTGACATAGAATTGCCTCATTAAAAATATTACAAGTATTAAAATAATGACATTGTGAAATTAACTGAATAACTAAAAATATTTTAAATACTTTAAAACGTATTAGACGATTTCTAAAGTTATTTTGTTAATATTATATGGTATTTAATCTGAACTTCCATGTAGAATTTTAAATTATCTGTAATTAGCAATAAATTATATATAATTTATTCTCGCTACTATGTAGATTTAAATGCATCTATTATTAATTTTCAAAGTCAGTACTATGTTGCTATAGAAATGTTACAAACCGCTTAGAAGTAAAATATCTATTTAAAGACTATTACCGATACCGATACTATCGATATCGGTAATATTCTTTATTCATGTTCTTGCTCTGACTTAGTCTAGTATTATTCTTGTTCAAAATCAGAAATTGTATTAATAAACTAAGCAGTGCACAACAGTAAAAAAAGAAACATGTAACGTGTAGACTAGAATTTATTCTTCATTAATTTCATTCTATTCAATTATGTTCTACTTTGAAACCTAATGTAATTATTAAATACAGGTTAGAAAAAAGAGCACAAAAAAATAATTTCGTTTTATTTTTGGGCGTACATTTCATGATTTTATCGTCATCATTTTTGAAATTATCAATAATAGTCTAATGAAATAGGTATGATGTAATATACAGATACTGAACAACTACTGAATTTCCTTTAAAATATTTTTAATGATATATTTAATTCTGACTTTTATTATACTGCATTATTATATTCATTTTAGTTGGTAAAGTAATAGAATAAACATATAACCAATGAAATGCACTACTCATGTGCCCTTCTCTTTCAACTCAGTCATAAATAATACAATAAAACTTGTTTTCTATACGTTCAATCTACTATTTTGTACACCGCAGTATTATACAGCTTGTGCATGAAACACTAACACGAAACGAACATTATGTACCTTACTAATGGAATATAAGACCGCATTTTTAAGTTTTCTCAATATAATATCATAACTTCGTAACTAATAGAAATACATTCTTTTCTGTATAGACACAACTACTTTGTAGTCGTGTAGTTGGAATTTAAAAAAAAACAAGACTACTGAACCCATAATAATTCTCGTTAGTGCCTGCCTGTCTACGCTTAAGGCTGTGTGCGTGCGTACGCTGTACATGTTGTAAAAAGAAAAGAGATGAAGTACTTTTTATTTATATACACATTCATACTTCACAAGAGACGATTTATTATTAGTAATTTTGAAAGAACATAAACGTGGGGCGTATATTGGGTTCAATTTTCTACTATTATTAATTCATCATATTAAATTAATACAAAAAAAAAAAGTTTATTCTAATTACCTATAAATAATAATAATAATCACCATGTAAAGTGCAACCTGCATTCTTGTACTAGTTAATAATACAATTTGTATTCTAACCTGCAAACTAAGTTTTTTTTATTATTTTCTACAATTTAATTTAAATACCTGAGAAGGAAAAATCAATGCAGGTGTTTAGCACGACTCGGTTCATTGTTGAGTTTATCGACATCAATATTAAATTGTAATATGTTTAACATTGAGTACAGCCATACTTGGAATGTATGTGCGCCTGTGTACAATTTATAAACTTGTATATATTTAATTACGGTATAATAAAGCATGCGGGGGGCGAGGCGGCGCGCCGCGCTCTCATATTCCGTATATTGATTGTGTGCGAGGGGGCCGGGGTAAGGAGGGGGCCACGGCGTGCCCCACTCTGTTTTTTACGACACGGCTTTCTGTGTAACATAATAAGTATTTAAAATTTTTGTGAAATGTTTCGGTGTTACTTTTGAAAAATCGGGAAGTCGGAAAAGCGAATACGAGGTGAGAAATTTGCGGTGTGATCGTTTTAGTCAAAATTTCCGTTTTGCCGAATATAATATAAATAAAATTTTATAGCTCTAAATTCCGTCGGCGGCGCGTACCTACAGTATTACACTGTCATACCGCGTACGTATAGTGTTTTTTACGGGCATCGTTCTAAAAATAAGTTGTAATAATTATAATTTTATGTAGCGGTCGCAGCAGAGTCGGTTTTCTGACGATTTTTTTTGAAGTAGTGAGTGATTAGTGTTTGATAGTGTCTGTGGTGGTGCAGATGCAGGGGGTGATGAGCGACAAGACGTTCCACTTGAAGTGGAACAACCACCTGCAGAACCTGAGCCAGCTGTTCACCACCATCTACTCGTCGTCGGCGCTGGCCGACGTCACGCTCTCCTGCCGAGATGGCACCCTCAAGGCTCACAAGCTCGTCCTCTCCGCCTGCAGTCCTTACTTCGAACAGATATTCAAGTGAGTTACTGAAATTCTATATTTAAATTTTGCTCAAATTATACTGCCGTCCTAATTTACGAAAATATTTTTAAATATACACATTCATAAACTTTAAAAAAACTGAGTGAAATAATGTATATTTAGTTATAAAAACTTTAAAAGGCCCATTTAGTGTAAAAACAAGAATAATTTAAAACCGATTTATACAAAATAATAGAAAAAACTAGATAGACTTGTTTTATCACATGATAAGGAGAAATATTTAATAACCTCCTTATATTGTTAGATAAATCAATATTATTCAATAGCATTACTGATAATGGAATATTTTAACGGATCTGATATTTTTTTCCATTAGGGACAATCCATGTCAGCACCCCATCGTGATCCTGAAAGGGATACCATTTTCGGAAATCAACTTGTTAGTGGAGTTTATGTATAAGGGATCAGTGGATGTCCAGGAATTAGATTTGCAATCCCTAATGCACACAGCCTCGGAACTGGAGATAAGAGGTCTAGCATATGAGGCGAGAGATAATGCAGCTCAGCTGCTTAATGTAAACCTGGAGTACCCTTCATACACACAGACAGCACAGACTGTCACAGCGACAACAACACAGCAACCGACATTTCAACAAGCTCGCACAGATGTTGAAAGGCTGAAGCAGGTGAGTGGGTTTTATCTGTATATTCTAAATATCTCTGTACTCATTCCTAAACTCTGGATCACGTGTTCGTCTCCCATTTATAAACTTTTACCATATCATCTGCAGTTGTTGACTTCAGACCATCATTTCACAGAATCTATTAGTTAAAAACTAATATAAGTTATGTAGATTGTATTTGATGCATAAACTTTGGTACTTATATTACATCTTGACATTATAAACCATGAAACTTTACAATAAGAGCTAATTCTTTATAAGATCTGAAGTACACAATCTAGAGCTTCCTATATTATTTTAAGTATATACTATTATAGAAGTGTAAAATGAAAATAGCTTAAAATGTACCTTGCGCTTACTTAAAAGCTGTAAGCTTTTGCATTATTTTGGTGTACATGGTATGACTTGATCAATATTGAATTTCAGTTACAATCTTTATACACTGAGTGAAGACTTGATAAATGTTCCCAACTTAATATGTATTTTTAACATTTATAAGCTGGATTACATAGTAAACACTATGATTTATTTGCACTAATGCTTTCCTCATTATTATGTACATGTAATCCTCAAGTTTCAATACATTTATATACACATATTTTATTGATGTTTAAATGACCATTGCTGTTATTTTATCATACACTTAAGTATGTAAAACTATAAGAATTATTTTTTGTCATGAAAATCTTTTTGCTCATTTGCATTATTTAAACATATGCAGGTTGGTTGATTGATTATTCATTAAAGGTATGTTGTTCCCATAATATTAATAATTTATTATGAATTTGATAAGTTCTTGAGTATTGTTTTACTTAGTAAGCCTATTGTTTGATCATATTTTAAAATCAATATTTGATGAGTAGTTATTTAAACAGTAAATATTATATGTTTCATATGAATAATTATAGTTCCAGATCCTTTGATGAATAGACTGTGTGTCATGATGGTTTTGTAGCCAAGATAAGTAAGGAGTAAGGCTGGACCAATTTATTATCCTTAAGTTAGTAACTCAATAATCTCATGTAGGAAATAAATTTGAATATTACATGGCCAACCAGTATTTAGGTTTGGTTTTGTTACAAGATGAATGTCAGTACAACCCCTATAGGGTGGTAATGATAACATCCTTTGATCCTTGCTTATAAAGTTGTGAAGAGAATTACCTCAGACTAAAGGATGCGGTAGTCATTGGTTTTAATGTAATATTTCAGCTCAGAAGTGATGAATTTCTAATTTAATTTAAATTGGTTTGTAATTCTATCAAATTCAAATTTGTTTGCATGAATGTATACACAGAGAATCTTAAAGTAAGGTATACACCACAATCCATCAAATGATGCATAATATGTTAATATTCCTAATTTGTAATTTAGAGTCATTGTCAGTTGTATGTTTATTCTTTATATATAACTTATAACTTTTGCTGCCACTTCAGCATTCTCTATTTCTTACTAATACTTAAAATAAGATTGATTTATTTATGTCTCTAGGTTGACATCCTTATAATATTAATATATAGAGGTTTAGTGACAGCTGCAATAAGCAAAGTGAGGTCCCAGTTGTGCCAGGAAAAGTGCCTATCAATCGTTAAAACACCTTTGTGTCATTATTCTTTTCTATCATTGGTGTTAATTTTCCAATGTGTGGAAGGAGATAGTATTTGATATTGAGCTTTGCTGGAATTAAATTTTATATATAATTATTCATAGTATAAAAATACTAAGTAGACAGTTAGAAAAGATTGAATATTTACTAACAAATATTGATTTAATTCTTATATGTTAGTGGCAAATAATCTATAAATCAACATATCTTAGAAAAGCAAATTGTGCCATGATTCATCTTAATTCTCTGAAATTTTATGTACTTATATTCATAACACAAAAGTGAGCTATAGTTTTTAAGTAACCTTAGCTATGCACGTGAGCTAAATATAAAATAAGACATTAAATAAATCAAGAATTCTATAGTCATTGAACTCAAATATTATATTTTTATTTTGTACAGAATGAAATTCTTCTTCTGGTCAATTCTCAGATATAATAAACATAAAAAATATTATGTAGCCATAAAAAAAGGTTGTGGACCCTAACTGAGATTATATTTTTTTAAGAATATAAAACATGTCTACATGAGATCCCACTCAATATGATACTTTTTTATTAATTTCGAAATGCGTCGCGTGTTATTTCTTTTATTTTTATTGCGCTACACTGATTTGATGGCTAATGAAATACCCATTCAATATGTTTTATTAATAATTAAATTTAGTTTTTGCTTGATATTATTTTTATAATGGTTTGTTTCTTAACTTTACTGATATGTGAGTACAAAATCAAAGTTCATAATTTTTCATACGAAGTTTTGAATATGTGTCGTGTTATGAGTAAATTATATTTACACGTTTGTGACATATCTACATTGCTTTGATTATAATTAATGTTACTAAATATTTACGTATTGTCGCTTTTGATTTTTTTATTTAGAATTATTTCTTCAGAAAACAATTTAAAATACTTGAGGTTATAAGGTTCATTGGTTCAAAGTATGATGTATAATCGAAATAAATTTGAAATTCAGTTTAATTGATAGTAAAGAAAGTTTTTGATACCTGCCTATGTAAAAAGCTTTTTTACAAGCTGCGCTACCAGTCTCCAAAGTCTATCGTAAGGTTTACGTATCTTTCATAAGGTTTACTCTCGCTGTTGAAGATAAGATACGACGCGGGTCTATGAGGAAAAGTAATGAGTTTTAAAATCATAAAATTTAAATTGAATTTGAAGAACAACATGTTCTCCTATACTAACAAGTGTATTTGTCAACGTTAATTAAACAATAAAACTAACATCAAAGTTTGTAGTGAGCGTGGGTCCCGATGGAGGCGAGATAAATATTTTATTATTCTTGTCATATGCGTGTTAAGGTTTCAATCTAAGTTAACGAATACTGCGCTCAGTTATTGTCACAAATTTTCATAGGTAGTACTAGGAGGTACAGTATTACTTAAGTATTTGCGGATTTGCTCCGACTGGTATAATATGAGGCGTGGTTAACATTATGACAGGTACAGGTATTCGTTATAATAGTTGTGGTCAATAGTCCTCCATCCAACAAGCGGTTCATTAGTTAGCATTCCAGTCAGAAATCTTTGAAAAAATCAATAGCTATTATAGCCAAAGTCCAAAAATGTATGTCATCAGTAAAATATCTTTAAACTGGAAATATATTCATGGATTAGAAGAAAGACTTATTCCGCTTCCGGTCTTTTCGGTTGTACGTAAAAAACGTTTTTTTTTTTTAATGCTAAAAGGTTAAGGTAATTGCCCATGAAAACTAAAGATTAAACCAGAGCACAGCGATTAATATTCATGGTAAATTCTCAGAACGTAAACGCTGTAAAACATTATAAAAATTACAATTTACATTTAATACTTACCTATTTAAAAATGAGTCCTGCTTAAAACTGTTTATTTTATGATTAAATAATATATTTCTTGGTACAATGATGACGCAACGCTTATCGGAAAATTTATCGTTAAATAAACATTGTGTCGACGAAAATACGTACCGGTAATGAATAATAGTTTTTAATCAGTCATATATGTATATCAATGTGATTTTTAATAATAATAATATATTGCTATATAATAATTTTTTGAATCTTTATCACTCACATCGGAATAACGATTGTGGAAATCTTAAGATTATATGAGTAAATGAAAATAACAATTTTAAAACAAAAAAAATACAGGTAAGACCTTCCAAGAAGAAATTAAAAACTTGTTAGTCGTTTTACAATATTTATTAACTATAATGAGTGTATTTTTCTGCCGCGAATTTTTAACAAATCATATTAATGCATTTTATTGGCGTATGGTGATTAGACGGGTAGATATTTTATAAAAATATTTTTGGTAATATCATAAATTTGTTTGATATAATAGAAACATCTACATAAATGGGTGTATGGCGAAAATTTTAAAACGTGTTTATTAAATGTGTTGTATATGTCTTTCGGAGCTAGAGTCCGCTTAATTTATCCTCGTGTAACATTATGTTTTAATTTATTATTTTAAGTAAACATACATAACAAGAATATGAGGTACTAGCATACGGAATAATAAATTAAAAAGTATATAAAACTAACAAACGCTTCGAATGCGGTTTCTGTTTGTCAGGATCGTGTTTCCCGAAGCGAAGCGGGAGTGGATTACAAGTCAATTAACATATTTAGCATTCGGTTGGCATTTGTTCAGCATAAAGTTCTATTTTTTTTTCTGTGCAAATAAAAACGAATATATATTTTTTATTATGTTTTGTAGCCACGTGTTCTGAATAGGTTTTTATTACACCGATGCACACAATGCATCACTGGACGTACGGACTATGTTTTTCGCTAGTATTCATCGCAAGCGTACAATTGGCCAATTGAATAAAATGATGTAATAAGCTATGATGAGTCAGATTTCTTTAATGGATGTAAGGAGTGAGCAAGCAATTTTAGAATTTATTTACATGACGGAAGTGCATATAGTATTGAGTACAATAATTAAGAAAAATTGAAAAATACCACAACTCTGTGCAGTGCGTCTATTTTATTAATGTCTCTCGGCACTTTTCGCTTTTCTACTGTCGAGTTGGTGTAATCTGGGGAGCCATTAGAAAATATACTTATTGTATCTACTGTACGCTTTCTGGTTAGAAATAATTAGTAAAAAGTCATGGGATGATTCGAGTCGATAATGTTATTGTATTAACAATGTCATATTGCAGTTTTTGTTACTCTGTAGAACAATGCATTAACTATTACATTGGCGGTAAAATATTTTAATTAGAGAGGAAGTGAGTGCCATTAATGAGTGTGTTGCAATTGTTAAATATACAATCGCGGCTAATTTATACCAGATAAACTTTTATTCATATATAAATAAATTTCAAGACATAATTTATTTTGAGTTGCTTGTTAAATATAATAATTACGGCATATTATAGTATTGGTAAACACTGATTTAAATTCATATGTTGTTATTTATGGAAATTTGGACTCAAAAACTTAATTAAGTTTCGCAGATTATCATTAAGAAAAACAAGCGATAGTATAAATAATTAAAAATAAAATTAAATATTAATAACAACTTCATAATTAACTGAGATGCCCATGGCTCGACGGAGTTGAGCAATTTTAGGCGCAGACAGTAGTGGGATGGGTGATCGTTTCTAGCACGAATTTATAGATAGGTTTCGTGTTTTGTACGTTAGGCCGTCCTGTACAGAGACCTTGTTGCCTGTTATTGTATTAACAATAAAATTAAATAGTAGTTAAGTAGACCGCTTATAACGCCAAGTCAATTATAGTACATAAAAATATATATATAACACACTAGCTTATCGCGCGATATCTTTGCGGATAAATAATTCTGATTAACTATTGAGTTAATTTTTAATGCAATATTTTTCAGTTTTCCAAATTAGTCAGCGACAAAATAGAATATAGTCGTAGAGAAAGAAATTTCATCGATTAATACACGATACGCAAGCAATGAAAAAATTATTTTTTAAGACAGAGCGATGAGGTATGCTTTATCTGGCAATTAAACCTTGATGCTTTAATATAGGTGTTGTAGCAGAACAAGTGCCGTTCAGATTGAAAGCGTGAAGACCATCTTGCTTCGAATGCCGTGTTTTCGCGCCCACATTTAGGCTCGATACACACTTCTATCCACCGACTAGGATAAAGGGAGCCAGCAGTATGTATTGTGATATATTGGGTATTGAGTATCAAAGATTTGTAATTATATCAACCACTGTATTATTAATTGTGTTATTTATTGATTGTTTTGTATAATAATAATAATATATTTATATCTGCAAATGTTACGCACTGTATAAAATCGGTATTTTCTTCTGTATTTAAACACAATTTTACCGTAACTTTAAAATTATTTTGAAAAGTGTAATATTGTTATAATTATTAATCATAAAAGAAATCTCCATGTTCCTTCAGAAATAGGCGGCTGCGTTTGTTTTGAATAAAATAAATTGAGCTTAAAGCCTGTCTTTCTGTAACTGCATAGCCAGCAAAGTTGAACGTTGTTCACGTTTCATTTTAAGCCTTATGCAAGTCAAATACAATCCAATATTTCTTATGAAAAGGTTAAGTTATGCATAACCTCTGCTTCTTTAGGGTCGGTCGAGCAAAAAATAAAGGTAATAATTCTTGTTTAATGAAGCGCAACATTCTACTTCCTATTATTTTCAGACTTAATTTACAAAAATTACAATGTTATTAATATTAAGCATATATGTTTATTATATTTTGTTATTGTTATTAATCGAAGGAATACTGGCGGCGCAAAAAAAAAATCGTAATATACAAGAGAAATAAACAATGTATTGTGCAGTTTTTTTAACGGGAATTTATAATCTTTATTTATCTAAACGACGCTAGTACGAAAGGCGTGTAAGCAATTTCAGTTAGAAAATAATTTATGTAAAAATATGTTAATGCCTATCAAAGTTGTTTTCTTTATTGTTATTGAATATTTGAAACGATCGTCAGAATGTTGAAGTAGAGCCCTACTCATTAGCAGCATGAGCGTAGGATGCCGTACGCCAATAATAAATACAAATACTTTATTTATTACGTGTACATTATACACATGTTTATATTTTTTTACTCGTGTAATATTTCGTCGATTCTCTGACATACAAATACATTTATGAAAGTAATAAAATAAACTAGAAAACAATTTAATTAGTTATTACGAGTGTGAAGTCATTCGTATGATAGTTGTTAACGGGACTTTAAAAATATTATAGTTTATAAGTACCTACAAGTACTACTACTTCGTAGTTTACGGAATACTTATAACCACAAATTTGTATTCTACGTTCATTTCTCATCACAGCAAACGACGGGATGGCGATTTTTTTCTACAAGATTTTGTAAACGAGTCTCCAATAAGTCATTTTGACTCATTATCTATAATACTATATAAATCGGTAATGTCTGTCTCTCTGTACATTCCATTTTTTGTCAAACTGATAAATATTCCTTATGTGACTCACTAACAAATTTGACCATTTTGAAAATTTATAACTGTCTGTTTGGTATGTCCCGTTATAACTCAAGAATGGCTTGATCGATTTTAATGAAAATTGGTATATAGTGAGAACACATAATAGCGCAAATGTCAATATATCAGTAAATCTACATGATGTCTAATCAAGGTAGAAATTATAAAATTTTGAATAATCATGTATATCTAATTAATTATTCAAGTCGAACAAAGCAGGAGAGGGCTAGTTCTAAAATAAGTTCCATTGTTCAAGAAACAATTTGATCTGAGTAAATATTGTGATACAAATGTCATTCAGACTCTTTCACTTGTTATGTGTCAACCGGATGAATCATGACATATTTCAGAATGAACCAAAAAAACTTGGGCACTACTATGTATTCAAGTGTCACACTAATGAATGAAGATAATTACATGCATACGATGAAGATAATTACATGCATACGATGAATATAATTACATGCATACGATGAACACTATGTAAATATCGTAACTCATTTGTGTTGTTAAATTTGTATAATCCACATGTTATAGTTGTTTTTAAGAAATTTGTCATAGACTTGATTACTTGCGGGATTCATAAATCCATGGCGTGCGTCTTTTGCCGATTGTTATCAATAGACACTTCCTTCCAACAGGTCTTTGTTCGCCTACGAAACTTCCGGTGAGTGAGGTAAAGATCTCGTTCTGGTTAAGACCTACATTAAATCTTCAGCAATGCAGCAAGTTACCATTTATAATATCTATGCCAAGCTATATTAGTCCAGTGCTGAACATAAGTATAAGACTTGCCAGTGGGCCTAGTATGTGAGTTATGTTGACCTGTAATTACATTTATTTTTGTTACGTGATTTTATTGTTTTTAAGAGATTTGATTTTTAAAAGATATGAATAGTTCTTATTAGGTTTATTTTGCCGTTATCATTTTTTATTCCAAAACTAAATTAGGGAGGTGGTAATTTAAAAAATGTCGCCATGGCATTCAAATTTTTAACATTCGATTCTCATTATTTGTTTTAAAACTAAAGACAGTTAAAGCTTTTCGGTTATGCCATTACTTAATTGTTGAACTATTCATCGGACTATGTATCTAATATCTATTGTAGGTGAACGAATAATATAACTAAGGTGATTATTACTGGTTACTTACAGCCGAACAGTTAAAACAGTCTGTTATCTATTCGATTATCTGTACATCTCGTCGGATAGTAAAATCTGCTGCGTCATGGTTATAGAGACATTTCGATATACGCCCGCCCAACCATTAGGCTTTCTGGTAAAGAGAACCTTCTCTGCTGAGGATTTTTTTTATAACTCGCATACCAATATAATCGTCGGGCTAGGGTAACTTTTTTACATTTTGTAATATGAGTTTCGTCAACAAAGGCTTAATGCCTCAAGCACCGGACGAGCATCCAGCCACGGTCTAAAAGTAAATAATATTCTACCATTAAAAATTGGAACTATGCTAACAATAGATGAGTAAATATGCCCGCAATTAATCTGTGTAAGACATCTTAGATTTATTGTTAACTCTTTGTGAATCAAGCTTTTAAACCAATATAAGTAAGAAGGCTTCAAGTGTGCGAGAGTGGAATATATGTTTTTATTTTATTACTGTGTCTTTAGTTTTTAAATGCATCCTAGATTATTCTAGGCTCTCTACTGCTCCTTCAAGATTTTCCTCTTTTATATTAAGTGTTACAACTCAATTTGTAAAAAACTGCTCTAAATTAAGATTTTATAAATAACAATGGTATATGAATTAATAATGTATATATTACGTCATATGTGTTACGCCTTGTTAAAAAAATTGGATATTTATTAAAAAAACATTATATTTATCCTCCTATTAATACGGTACCTATTTCACACGATTTCGCTTTACTAATTAAAAAAAAATTATATATGGTTGCATATTCCTGTATAAAGAAAAACATAAAAAATTTTTTTGGGTCTCGTTCATTTGGCAACACTGACGGCAATAACGGAGAACTCCCTGTATTGTGAAATACAATATATATTTAGGGAAATATGTACCCGTAATATGTATGTGAATGCAAGCGAAAAAAATCATCAGCGTGGAGCTTGAGTTGGGAAAAAAATTGGGAAATAATTTTCTACAACGTGACACGAATGTTGAACGAGCTCATTTCCAGCGAGATATATATTAACATATGTCAATATGAGGAAGTCTATGAAGATTTAACGAAATACCTTCGTAACTAATACGAAGTTTTTACTAAAATTGACCATAAAAATTCGACCATGCTCATGTCTGACAATAATCCAAATATGTCTAAATGAGAATATGGAACTTTCCAATAAAATAATTTTCAAACTTGCAAGTACTACCCTCTAAACATAATTACGTGTTTCCTCGATAACCCGATTTATATTAAATCTCTTTAGTTAATTTTATTTAAAACAAATATAAATCTAAACAAACTTACTATAAAATTATATATTAACAATAAAATTCATTTTCACAGAGTGGAATCTTTACATTTTTTTATTGAAATGTAGGCATCCTTTATTATTGATAAAAACCCATTTCTTTTTTCTTTATTTATATCTCTCTTTTTTTATGTGTTAGACTAATCATTCATCTACCTCGGTCGGCAGCGCATCTGAAATAAGTTTGATGTTACCGGAGAAGCGTCATATAAGTCGGTTCGTATGTCGGCTGTTAAAATTAAAAAGCCTATAAATATGTTCGGTTACGAAAAGTCTTATTTCTTTACTTTTCAATTCAATAATAAATAAGTATCTGGTACACCTAATACAATGTAATTTGAATTTACGTCAAGCATTCTCCACGCCGTGGAACAAGTTCTTATTTACTTTTAAATTTATTAACGCATTCAGTTTTGTATACGAAACTGTAGCCGTTCCATTTTCCCGTGTTTTCCTTTTGTTTATGAATGTTTTACAACGTACAGCCGTCTACGGACCCGTCCGCCCCTTTTGCTTGATTAATTCTCACGGCAAAAAAAAACTGTTTTACGTGCAATTTTGAAACATTAGATGTTTTTTAATATGTACGAACGTTTAGTACGGAAGTTACATTACTTCCGTACATCTTAAAAAACATTTAGTATTTCAATTACTTATTATTATATAGATTCTATAAAGTTCTTACTTAAATATAAATATCGGTTCGTCGATATTCCCACTGCAAATGGGCACACAAATAAGATAATGTTCATAATTTATTACAAAATATGTATACAATTTTTTTATATACGTTTCATCAAAATTAAATATTTACGTTCTGCCAGAATGAGATAATTAAAATTTGCAAAATTTCGGCATTAAATGAATCAATTTATATTACTATACGCATAAATAATAAACAATCGATTCAAAGCAAAGCATCGATTTTAAAGCAAATGTCAACGGTTATTTTTAGTCACATTTTTTGGTTAAATAGTAATTTATATGGCAGTAACATTTATCACAAGTAATCGGTTGCCTTTTTTTTAATAAATTACATCAGAAGTGTCCCGTATATATTTGGGTAGTTTATTAATAATTATAGCTGCTTTACCAATAATGATTTGTCTATAAAGACGGACTTTGCGTGCTATTTAGTGTAATTTATCGTTTGTGCGAGCTTTTATACAAAATTTTATACATTATTCTTAACAACCAATATTATAATTAACAACCATATGTAGAGACTTGGTAAAGTTATTATTTTATGTTATTTAGAGTAGAATAATTTATACTACGAGGGGCGATCAAAAAGTAACGATAAACGGGTATTATTGCAGGGCCTATTTACGCGGAATCTATTGTTGTCACTCACGTATACCCTCACTAGTAGCGAGCAAAAAAATTATATAAATAGGTCGCCTTTTCTAGAAGATACGTTCATTCAAACACAAGCAGTCGAAGAGATCACATCAAAAAGGAGAAAGATGAAGTAAGAGCCGTCATTAAGTGCCTCTGTCTGAAAAAAATGTCTACGAAAGAAATTCACGCAGACTTAGTGGAA
>DWPT01000841.1:0-21360 GCA_018251895.1 Agathymus mariae mariae
GGCTGACTCAAGCAGGAGGGTGGTAGCTAGCCAGGCAGTCTTCACGGAAAGATAATAATACCAATAATAATATTAAAAACTTAATAATAATACTGATAATATAAACATTACGCAAAGCCCTACCACCAAGCAGGCTGGCTTCTGTGGCCTCTTACGACACCCTGTTCTGCTAGCATGGGATTGGGGGGAGTATTCTAGGCCGCCTCAATACGGCCTTGCTACATTATATAGCATTTGTTAACATAGTTGCATTGACATGAGTTGTTTAAACTGTTAATTTCCTTTTTTCAACTCGGCTATTATAGTTGCTAGGTTCTTTCAAGGCACAAATAAAAATCGTTTACCTATCGCTTCGATTCCTCTCCTTATTACTACAAGTAAATTTAAAAACCGAGTTAATTTTGAGGAAGGAATTTCTTGGCTTCATCTCGTATTTTTCACTCTTAAGGGCGGTAATTTTTCTTCAGATTTAAATACGCCCTCGAAGAAAAAAGAGTTCTGAGGTAACAAACATTAAAAAATACAAACGAATTGAGAACCTCCTTTATTAAAAAGTCTATCTAAGTACAGTGGATTTCGTATGTGACGACATTGAAGGGACCGGGTAATCCGTCGTCATATCCGGGAGTCGTAACAGACATAGGTGAAGATATACAGCCACACACGGTTTAGTTACATCCGTTCGTCGCTATACAAAAACTGTCGCTATAGACAAGGTCGTAACAAATGAAATCCACTGTACACTTTTAATAACTGTAGTAGTAATAATTTATCAATGAAGAGATAGGAGGGATGGGACGAGATCTTTATTAAAAACTACTTATTGTCCCGACCTTGTTTAGAATGAATTATTTCAAATACAGTATAGATTTTAATTTGAAACTCAGATATGTTCAATTAAACAAGTAATTAAGATAATTATTTGTTTACACAAATTTAGACATAACTGACGAATATCATCATGACTCTAGGTAATTTATATATATACATACATGATATATAAATGATGTCCGTCCATAATAATGTACCTTTGAAATGTTAAAAGAATTTTTGAAAAAAAAAGCTGTGGTTCTTGAGTTACAAACTCGACATGCAAACTCACAAAATTAAAACTCTCCTTTTATAATATTAGTAAAGACTGCTAATCCGTTGTCATTTCGCTGTACAATACCTAATATGAACATTAATAACATAGAAAAGTCGTGTATAATGCTGTTAACTTAAGAATATTTCTGAGAAACTACTTGTTAGTAATGTAATGAGATTGTCTCAGCGTCATTGGAGAAAATGTTTAGATAAAAAAATAAATAAATTGGCGCGTTACATTATAAGATGAAAAATAAGATAAGAAAATAAACGAACGATGCAAGGAACAGGCGTTTTGTTACAACATTAAATTGACTAACAGTCAAATAGCACCCGCACCCTAAACAACTGTTACTCAAATTTATCAGGCGTTTGGTAAATTTTGTACTTGTACTTTATTGTTTTAGGTATCGGTTTGGTTAGTTCTATGAATAAGAAACATATTTGTGAAATAGTTGCAGAATATTATTCAAAAGTTTGTTCACTACTGTTATAAGAATTTACATTCGCATTTGGTGGGGACAGATGCATTTTTTCTACATTATAAGTATCTATTATATTTTGTATTCTCCTTAGGAGTTTCTTGCCACTTCTTTCTGTGTCCTGCTCACCGTAAGGACTTAGTCAGTAAGTAACCGCCTAGTAAGTCGCTTTTAGACATAATTTATGGTAAGTGTTTTGCCAAAAATCAACTTCGAATAAAAATTTTCGGTACCGCTCAGTTTATCCATAGGTTGCAGTGGCCAGTTAACCCGAGATTGTGCGCCCATCACTATTGACAAAACTACTAAACAGCCGGTAACACGAGAGAACACATGAAAAAAATATCGAGCATTCTTACAACCACGCGTCTCCGTTTGGCGTGTAGCTCATTAATTTTATTTCATTAGAAAAAAGCTAATTGGGTATCGCCTACGTTGCTGGTTCGAATTCTCACAACTGACCCGAGAACAGTTCTTTTAAACAAATGACCCTAAGAATTAGAAAAAAGCTCTTTTCGGCAAGCTCTTTGAGTTAATTACAACGGCTTCCAACCCTTTCTTTCCGTCCGGTTAGGGGTATGTCTATCCCTTTCGGTCGTTAAGTTACAGCTCTCGCCGGCGCCACAAAAGGTCGGGTCAAATCGTTTTGTTATGTTTTTTCGTTTGTTTGCTCGTGTGCTGTGTTGATTGCTCATGCTCGTAATAATAATGTTTAGAACCAGCTAATTGGTGTAAATTTTTATTGAAAATTATTACGGCACACCGACAATGGTGTCGTTGGTTTTCAGAATTAATTTTGTTTTAAGTGAGTGTCGAACCACGGGTGTTTCATCACTTGTACCCCTGAAAATGTTAATTGAAAATATAAAGTAAATTGGACTTTAGAATGGTATTTAATTATGCTCAATTATGTAAATTAAGACCATCTACATTTAGAAACTAGAAACACAGCAAAAACAATGAAATATTTCAAAATATTTACAGGACACCATTCAGAATAAAAGGTAGGTAATACAACAAATATTTTATAAGGTTACGTTTCTTAAAATTATTGATAATTAAATACGAATATAAATGCAATTTCAGAACTAAAAAGAAAAATAAGATAATCCTTTTTATTTTACAATATTTTTGTACTTCATTTACAAATAAGAAATATCTTTAATAATATCGCAATGTCAGGATTTTTATATAGTTGTTCCGTATTCCCTGCGCAAAAAATAATTTTGGCATTAACTACTAAATAACATAAATCTATAATGATATTAATATATTCGCAAAATAATACAATATATCGTGAAGCAGGTCACGATTCTCCCATAAAAGTGTCAACGTAAGTATACCAACACTTCTCCAAGTATAAACAATACGTCAAAGACAATATAGACGTATATTTATGATACACAGACTATAAATGTCACACATATATCTTTGAGGTAACCATATTTTAATTGAAAGGGTATTTTGTTATAAACTTGATGATTTTTAAGTAAATACGTTTTAATATTAATGTCATTTTTCTTGTCAAATTAATACCATGGTCTCTGCTACTACTGTATGCTTATTTATGGGTGACAAAGATGTCGGTCAGAAAGCAAACAGTCAAGCTAATAATTTTTTCCCAAGGAGACAAGATAATTCAGGTTCAATATAAACTTGGTTATGTCGTTAAAAAAAAATTCGTTATTACCAGAATCGATACGAGCCATTAATTCGTTGCATGCAAACGTCAGCGGTTGGGTTGCTAGCTCGATTGACACGTGACTAACCGCTTCATAAATTTTGAGTTCGCCTTGTAAATATTTGGGAATAATTTGCAGAAATACTTAGCAGAATTCAGCGTATTGACTGTCCATATTTGCTACAGCAAACAGATACATATATACATACACGCAAAAATAAATAAATTACGGGCACACAAACTTGTACCCAGGTTCAGAACTCAACAAAGCTGTGCACGTATGTCAACTGAACCGGAACGGAGGGCTCATGGGAACCCATGAAAAACCCATGGCTACCGGCGCCCCTATAAAATACTATCAAGTATTCATTAAGACAGTCATGCATGCTTCACTTGTTACCAATTTTAAAGTCTAAAACCCCGTTTTGTTTATATCCGATGTTAAAACTGGATCCTTGGATCACTAACGAGTTTGCTCGTCTGTCCGTCTGTCTTGTGAAAGATGACATTTTGTGTATATGGCTTAGTGACCATTACTAATGTAATGTGTTATTCTAATGTAGGTTATATTTGAGGGTGTGTTTGCTGTTTTTATTTATTATAAATTTATTTAGATAATGGTGTTTTTGTAAGTACCATCTTAACATACTTGGATCAAATAAGAAGAACGTTATTAAGGACACAAATATAATTTATTAATCAAAATATCTCTATATACGTTTATAATAAGAAATCGATACCCATATGTATCCTTTTTAATCTTAGTGATCCGCGTGAATTGGGACAATTGTATTTATATATATTTTACTAACGCCCCCCTCCGACATCACTCGGGTTGAACAAATAATTATATATAGATGATAATTTTTTCCTTCATTAGACATCACTAGGTTTACCGATATTTTATATAGCCTATCATCTGCACAATTACGTTATCTCACTACAAATCAATTTTCATGATGAAGAGTTATAACGGGACATACAGACAGACAGATTTATATAGTAGTATAGATATACATATTTGTTTATTTTTCCTATTGAGTAATATCTGAACGTAGTAAATTTTGCGCTAGTGTTTAAATGTGTCCTCATTTGGATCTACTGAGAGCTTTAAATGAAGTTAGTAGTACCCCTGCATATTGTTATGTTATACCATTTTTCCAGTGCTATGTATGAATTTTTAAATAAAAAAAAATAAAAACCAATTTGCAAAATATGCCCCCGTCAGTATAAGCTAGATTTTTTTATTCCTTCTTGCTTGCCTTTCCAACCTATCGAATTGTTTTGAGAACAGTAAAAGCCTAGTTGTTTGAACATCTTTCACGTCATTGGTCAGCGTATATTTATATCTACACATCTAAAAACTATAACATTGTCGATGGCACGAGAAGTTTACCAATGTTGGTCGATGGTCGCATAGATCGATCGTAGACTACGTACTACGCCCTCTCAGAGAAGCCTCACGCCCAGCAGTGGAAAAATTACGATGTTCCGACATCGTAGTGTCAATAAACTCCGTTATAAAGAAATTTGTTCATTACAATTGCCTAACCATGCACTTCTGCATTCGATTGAGTCTTGCATAGTGAAAAAAATGAGAGACCAACATGAACTTTTTCAAGAAAGCATTCAATTACTAATGTAACATTGTTGGCAATTAAAGGCGCCTATGAATCAATTTATATTTTATGTACCTTTTCTTTGTAGGAGATATTTACTTTTTAAAAACGGCTTTTGATGTATGTACGAGAACAGTTACAAAGTGAAATTATGTTGCTAGGGAGTAAATGATTGACTTTTAATTTGTAGAAAACTGGTAGAAACATGATGATCAAACGTAACGAACCTTGGATATGTTTTCAGTAAAGTACGAGATCGTAAAGGATCTAAATATGAACGGATTTTGTGAAAGGTATAATTTTGTCTTGCATTGCAAACTACACCATAGCAACATCCCTTGCGATTCTTTCCTTCGTTACCTTCACAAAGATTGTCTGGAAGAAATAGCTACAAAGCCATTAGATCGGTTATCCTGTCCAAAACTTTGTAGGGGCACATTTTTCGCATTCATTACGAATGGCGTACAATAAAGTGTAATGAGTATATAAATAGACGTTCACACAATCATCCATGCGACAATAGTCCAATGGTTTATGTCGAACGTATCAAATCAAACGAGCTACTCTGGGATGGGAAGTTGCTAGAGGCAATAACTTCTTAGTGTCGTAGTGCGCCAAACCACGTTACTCGTTTTGTTGTTTGTTTTCTGCTGGATTCTACTCTAGAAGAAACAAAAAAGAGCCCGCACAATCCACGGGCAATAAACCTGAAACTAGTTGCCGGTCCATCGCTCGCAACCCGCCGGAAGACAACACACAGACCAAACAGCAAACACTCTTGGCACCGTCCTGATGATACCGAGCCAATCGCATGACTGACTAAAAAACTAAACTCTGTATTAATTAGTAAAGACAATAAAACTCTGTGAATAATAATCCGTTCGCGTGCTAGTTTTACGATCGAAAATACTGAATTGGACACGGTTTCTCTAACGATCTTTATGAGTACCGCTATCGGTCGGGATATTTTGAAGTCTGTTCTAAAGTTTTTGAATTATGTTTTTTTACAAGTAATACCTGTTTTAGTGTAAATGTGTTTTCAAACATTCGTTTAGTCGTTCCCGATTGTATATAAATATCTAATTTGGCATTAAATATTTAGTTACGCGTTACACAAAATTGAATGCTTTTAATGAATATGTTATGAGTATTGCTACGAATACCCTCGTTAATAATCTTGTAAGTTTGTTTGTTGAATATAATAGACGGACGTGTCTAACGAATGTATGCGAAATTTATGTGTATTGCGAAGCGTTTGCAACGTAATTGCTTGAAATAATTCAAATTGACTATGGACGCACGTTAACATAATCGATAGTTTTGATAGTACGCTAGGAACATTGGTGGGCATTACGATATTAATTAATATATATTATTAATTATCTTTGCAATAATGTGTCAGCATTATATGCGGGTATATCTTTCTGAGTATACTTGGCCTGCAACGTAATGTCCATTGTATGCTATCGCTGTGCACTAATTAGATCATCGTAATTCTCTCGGACATCCTGTTATTTGTGGTCTGAGTAAATGTCTTATTTCTGGACACAATCTTGTCTTTTATCAACTTAACATTATTCGGCCGTATCGGGACGGCCTAGAATACTGTCTCCAATCCCATGTTAGCAGAACAGGGTGTCGAAGAGGCGACAGAAGCCAGCCTGTTTGGTGGTAGAGCTTCGGGTAAACATTATATTATGAGTATTATTTTTAAGCCATTCATATTATTACTGGTATTATTATCTTTCCGTGAAACCTGCCTGGCTAGCTACCTTCTTCATGTTCGAGTCAGTCGCCAAACGACTTGTCGTGTTCCAACTGGGGGCTTGAGAGCCAGTACTTTATTTCTTGTCTCGTCTCATTTTCTAACTGACAACGCATCAGCGATACCTTTGGTCTTCCTGATGTCCGTGGGCGACGGTGACCACTTACCATCAGTTGGCTCGTCTGCTCGTTTGTAAAAATAAAATAAAAAAAACGATATGAAATCCTGTAGAAACGTTGTTGATCAACATTCTTCTTCGTTAATATCTGACCACATAGCTTAGTTGGTGTCTGGTGTCTGGACGAAGGGTGCTGGATTCAATTCTTGGCAAAAGCAGATAAATAGTTATCTTAGCTCTCCGATATTTGTAATACTTCTTGCGTAAACTACCCTATACCCTGTCCTTCATCTAAGAATCCTGGTGCAAGGATGTGATGATAAGGTTATGGATTACAAGTTATTTATTGATCATGTTGCTCCAGCGAGGATTGTCAAGTCTAGTGACAATTATCCCGACAGCCATACGGCACGTAGATTAGCAAAGCTGCAGAATCTTGTCGCCTCATGACACTTGCAGTTTGCCGTTGGCTCGTCCTGATTGTGCCTTCCTCACAAAAGTCACCATTTATTTATTTATTCAGCTACCAAATTTTAACTGGGTTATATTTTTGTTTTCCGGCTGTTTAATTATAGAGTCAGTTATGTTTCCTTGTTGGCCAGTATGAGTGCCATCCTTTATTTTAATAAGCCGATTCCTCACTTGCATCTAACTGGCAGTGCGTCGATAATGACTTTGGTATTAAAGGTATCGATTGTCAGTTTAGTTACATAAGTTTATAGACTACAAATATCACGATTCATCGGTTAATATTGTTTTAAAACTGTTGCCATAAACGAACTCGACAACTCGGTCATCGTAGTATGAGCCGAAGATAAGTGAGCGATTATTCGGATCAAGGTTTGATGATCCAGCACATGTAGACTGTATTTGCAATGTATAAAAAATTATAAAATACGTCATGGATATAAAATATAACATTCTTATTCACCTGGTTTTCAATTGCGTGGATAGAAATAAGTTACTGGATATTTTGCTAAAAGTGATACTTAATTTTGAACGCTTTTCTCTAACAATCTATACATATCAGAATATGTATAGAATTCTCCATTTCCGTGAAACAAACTAGGCTACGGAACACAAAACTGATGTTTAAAAGGTGGAATTTTTTAATACTCCGTTTCAGATATCACCAGTTACCAAGACATTAAATTTTGGCCTATAAATCAGAAAGATTGGTCTTAAGATTAAGCCTGATCATAGATGTCCAGGGTCCGTCCAGCGCCTGATAGACTATATACACTTTACATTACGTTTGTTACTTCCCAATTAATATAATTCTTTGCGCGCGAACCCTTCAGTACAGCTACTAGCCCACACCAACCCAACTTACTATCAGCGAAATACGAGTACAGCATAAATTTAAATAAAAATTCATTTAACTCATTCCATAAGCTGTAATTTCATTACACCAATAAAATGGATAATTATGAATTGCCGCGTGAAATTAGTAAACACTCAGTCGCGTGTCAATGGCGGCCATTTTGAATTGGTTGTCAAGTTATTGACAGTTCTATCGTTGATGGCGGCTTCTTGTTGACGCGCGAAATATGGGTCATTTAAAATGTATTTATGGTCTCTCTATTTCCACTGTAATTTCAAAATAACGTGCCTTGTTTTTGGTTTTTGTTTTGAAATCTAAATAGCCCTATACTTATTACCTAAAGGTAATTGTGATGTAGGTTTGTTTGGCTGTTGTATTTACAAATACCGCTACAATACCTATTTTCATTTTAAGTTATGTTTTGTCTCTTGTAAGTACCCATTAAAATTTGATATTTGCTGTTATATTAGTTGAGTCTTACAAAAATATCGTAGACACAGTCTCTTGGGATTTTGAACAATATTGCTTTGACATAACGAAATATCTAATCTGTCTCAGTTGAATTATGGAGTAACAATAGATTCTCGTAAAAGTGTCTAATGTTAAATTAAAAAAAAAAAAATTAAAACAATAATAATTATAGAGTACTTAATTCTCAAAAATCAATAATAGTTTTGTGTATTTCAATTTATCGTTTATACTAAAATCTATTGGAATTTTAAATAACGTAAAACATTCAATTAATTTTTTATTTTATTAGCATTGAAATTGTCAAAAAACGAACATGAGAACACAGTGTGACAACAATGTCAAAACAATGTGAGAATTATGCATATGTGCAAAAAACAGCGGACGACACCATTTTATTCCCGCGCATATTGGACCGCATTTTTCTAGGTCAAGAATCTTACAACGAAACCTTCGAAAATCGTAAAATTTAATTGATGCGAAAACATTGAAAAAGAGTATGCTATATTGCAACCCTACATGGCTTGCAATGAAAGTGTTATCAAAGTTATAAGACAACGTTCCAAAAGGAACGTAAATTTTTTCGCCAATCGGTGATTTGATCCATCACAAATTTATCCACAGACTAATTTGTTCCTAGATCTCTTACATGCGTAGCTTATTAAGTCTGTGTTTTTTTTGTTGTCGTGTTCCACGCACGATTGACTATAGCAGAGCTAGGAAAAAATTAATTATCTACCTCAGTACACCTTATTACTATTAATTCGGAGACAATATTTCATAGAACTGTGAAACAAGCCTATCTTATCGAATTTTCGATTTTATACATAATTGTAAGCCATTATACTGGTACTGTCAGTTCAGTTAATTTGACGTACAAAAAAATTAAAAGTTTTTGAATTCAGAACGTTCACGCCTATATATATGTCGTTATTTTTAACAGTTATTTCCTATAACCCATCTCTCTTTACCATCTCACCCTTACGTATCTTTAGTGAGTAGTAGATTCTTGGGGTTTTAAATCAGTTTCATATAAAATATTTATTTATTGCAAAAATGCACTTGCAGCTACCGTAGTAAGTTATTTTAACCAGCAATAAGATATACGTTAGAGAAATCGACCGTTAGTAATCTAGGTTTAGTTTTACTTTAGACATCTATTTGGGTTATTGATCTGGCAACACTTTAGCGAATGCACTGGAATAATAACACAAATCATTAGTCTGTGTGGCTCCGTACGCGGATAGGTGATCTACATACAATTACAAATAGGCAAAGACAATAATAGTATAAGTTCTAAGGATAAAGAGTGAACCTTCGTAACGGACAGCACAGCAGCAGATTAAAGTTTGTATGTTGCATATATATTATATGTTTTTAGTTAAATTAATTTTATCATCACATTCATTATTTTGTAGGCTTCCTTTTTGAAGTTGATGCAATTTTTTAAAGCTCTTTTTTATTTCTCGTGGCTATTCAAGAATGAAAACATATATAGTAATATTCTGATTCAATATTTTTTTTCAATCACAAGGTTATTTAATGCATTATGTTTAAATTAAAACCGTAAGATGAACACAAGGTGAAAAAGACGAAAACACTTTTATTTATTTCAACAAATGATGTGTACCTACTTATACATTTCGTAAAGACATTTGGATAAAAATGTGTTTAGTGCCATTATAGTTACAGGCAAAGACTGCATGCAAACAAAATCACAGATAAAAATTGATCACGTCACAGAAAAAATTACGTTTACAAATAAGTGTTTCCGACGCTGGCCACCCTGTACGCGAATAAAGCACCATCGGTAGTTACACATTGATTGGTAACCTGCAGGCAAGTGAGCACATTCTCAAACACTACATTGTTACACATTTTCTCAAATACAACGCGAGATATCAATCTTTCTCGTAATCTGTTGGCTTCGCGTGTCCAGTGCCGCGAGTGAACAACGTTGTCAGTATAAAGGAATGATAGAACAAATATTTATTTATTTATCACTCATATGGTACACGTTGTGTTACGAGTACATTATTTATATTGCCAATTTCCTTGCATTTCATATATGCCTCTGGTGGTAATACGCTGGCGAATTGCTTTGTATTTTATGCCGATAAAGGCGCAGACGAGCCATGTCATTGGTAAAACGTCACTGTGCATGTCCTTAGCACCAAAGGCATCATTGACACATTGTGCGTCGAAATGCAAGCCTATATAGTTATATATATCTGACAGTTGTCAGATATGCAATCGTAATACGTGAAAAACATTAGATGGTTAATTTTACATAGGTGGTAGTGGTAGCTGACCAATCAAGTAAAACATCCTGCCGACAGAGAACCTCCTGTTAATAACTTCACTCGGTAGAAAAGAAGCTTTGGTACATTGTTTGATGATGAAGTTTGAAGATTTGATATGGAATAATCGAAAAGGGAACTGCTTTCCTGGCCGGATTATCAATGAAAGTGTCTTCAACTTCTCCCCTCGTCGCCAATATTAACTAACCTAACTTCGCCTAACGCTTAGACCAGACCAACCGAGAACTGTAAACACTTCATAGAAATCGTAGGACTAGAGCACTCCGCGAGTAACTTCACTATAATTTTGAAAAGTAAGAATGGAACTTACTTTACAAATTGGCCAACGGCGGTTCGCGTGAGATTGCAATCTAAGTTATCCTAACCAGCAGACGGACGAACAAAAAACTCGTTTCTTCATAGTCATTACCTTTCATTATAGAGAATGGAAAGTCTATGTCACTCCGCTACGTAATACGTAGTTGGCTGGTTAAAACTAGAAATTATTGGATTGAACTGGAATTGGACGGATCCTGCTTGTAAAATATACATATTTTGTGTTTCTGTGTGTGTATAATTTAGCCTAGTCGTATGAAATTTAGCTTCTCCTGAGCGGTTTAGAACTGAATGCTGTTTGAATCGAATTCTGACATCAGAATGATGGAGAACGGTCTACTTCCTCGCGTACTGAGGAGAGACCCAAACGCAGAAGTATTTAAGCTTCGGGTTATAAGCATTGAGTTTATTGCAGGAAAGACTGTTCAAGATAAATTAAATCTTTAGATTATTACATTTATACTAGGTGTAATATCGGGTTCTGAACATAATCAGATTAGGGGCTTTTGCTAGCCAAAGCCTTAGCTCGGAGACTAGTCATTTGAAACGTGACCCATGATCCTGGATTACTATTGTGTTTATGCAAGACCAGCTGTCTCTAAATAAACCAAACAACAAATGTGATTTAATGAGTAAGAATTCAAAGTAGTTCCCTGTCATAGTGCCTGAGCAAATATTGAAGAATAGACGTCGCCCTCTCGTAATACCATTCGTAAACTAGATACAAAGGAACAATTTTTCGTCTTCGTGTTGTCTTTCAAGGTGCTTCATTCTAACGAAATCGTAACTGAAGACCGATTCAGCTGCACCAAAATTAATCAAATATGCTTGCCTTGTTTTGTAGGTCGAGAAAGAAAGTAACCTGAAATTTTTTAGAACTAATAACGGGTTTTGCAACAGAGAAGCCTACATTCACGAGCTCTAAGACGTCTCGTGTAAGGAAATTTTTAATTTAATACAATATATTCTAGTAGTGATTTAATTGAATTTATATATTAATTTATTTAATAATTATTATTCGATATTTAAAAAACCGATATAAATGGCAATATTGACTTTTCATTTGAATAGCACAGACCTGCAAACCTGCTCGCACGTTAAAAAATGTTTCACAGGTCTATTCCGCACAAAAAGTTGTCATAGAAAAATGGCGGAGTTATGACATTCGAACATGGACGCCATTAATCATATGTCAAACGCCCCGACGCCATTTTGTCGTATTATCCATTTATGGTAACTTGACTAGTAATTATACGAATTGCTAGATAATTGTTCCGTCTCAATTCAATATTGACTATTAAGACGTTATTGTGATTTTAATAAAATCAACGGCGCTAAACAAAGTCTCTACTTACTGTGTTGTTGCCAATATAAGGACATACTTTTTTTTAAACAAAAGTGATTTGATCATATAAATTCAACCATTTTTGGATGGAGTGCGATAAATCTGTCGACTATCCAAGATATGAATAATACTTCCTTTACTTTTCAACGTCAAATACATTACGTATACCTAAGCTCTTTTCTGGCTGCCAATAGCCAAAATTACCGAGACATCCCTCCGGGAGGCATTTTACTACTACGGGAGACTACTGGTTGAAATCTTCATTGTCACAAGTTATAACAACTTATACCATGTCGTTGGTCAGTTCCTAGCCTATACCAATCTGTGAGGCAGCTTAAACATACTCCAAACATTTTCAATTTATCCCTGTAGCTCCAGACGAGAATAGGGCTACGGTATTTCCTGCCTGTCGTAAGAGGCGACTAAAAGGGGGCTTTCGGGTTGTGGGTGGGGTGGGAGCTCGAATCGTCCAGTCAGCGACTCCGGGGAGGACGACAGTATACGTGGCCGCATACCGCCGTAAACATCAGAAGGTGGGGGATGAGCGGAGGCTCATCACGAGCAGAGCCCGGTGGGGCACGCGCTCAGGACTCCGCTTGCGTTCCGTTGGAGATTCCTGTGTCACTATCAGCATCTATACAGCGTTGAGGAAGGCCACCGGGGAGAGTTTTAGTGCGGTAAAAATCCCACATAACCCGGTGTCGCTCCCCCGGCACCGGGTACCTATTGAAGTGTTCCATCATCGATAACAAAAAAAAGCATTTTCAATTATGAGACGACACCAGTATCGTACATAGGTCAAATATCTGGTGAAGCCAACCTCCTTATTTGGCCTTTTTATAACGTAGCCAATTTATCCTTTTTTCTTTGGATTTCTCTAAAACCTTTTGAACGGTTACCTTTAGCTGGTAAATTTCATTAATCATTATTTTTAACTCCATAATAAAAAGGATAGTTAGTGTAAAAATAATTTGACAGAAAACATTTTATTCAAATTAACGATCCGTTTTACAACAATTGTTGTAATTGTTAATAAACAGCTTTATCTATCTGTTAAATAAATGTACAACTAAGGCGCTATGTTGTTCGAACGTCAATACCAAATCTTTTAGTGACTCCAGTCTATAACGGAATTACATGAATTGAATGAAACTACAGAATTTTATTTCAGCAATTAAATATGAATGATATATTTAAAAACAAATTATATCCGCTTTGTTTCGCGCCTGTTTTCAACAACAATGACAAGATTTAGATCGAATGACGTATTTTTTTATTCGTCGGTTATCTATAGTCTGTGGAAGCAATAATAATTTTAATTAAAAAAAGTTGAGCACTAAATAACGCTTAAGGAGCTTTTGAAAGCCTAGCATACTTTAAATATCACCTGACTTACCACCTGTGTTTATGGAACTATTAAACTTCCATAAATTTATATTTATAAACGTAGATAATTTTTATACTCTATGGCTGATCAAAGATAACGTTAAAAGGGTTCGTTTCTATACTTAGTCATTTTACTTAGAAGTTGAAGGAAAGGTATAGAACGTAGGTCAAAACAAAACATCCAAGGCTGGTAAACAATAAAAAAGTACGGAGTGATTAAATAATTATTATTAATAAATAATAGTAATAAAATATTAGAATAGAATGAACGAAGCAAGAAAGATATTATTTCAGAAAATATTTGAATGTTGTTGAAAACTTTTGAATGTGTCGATCGCTTGAGATCATATTTATACAGTACCAGCGACCTGCTCCGAGTTCGTTCGCATTGAACAATTAAACTAATTTATATAATTATATACACCTGTGTCCATCTGGAATAATGTGCCTTTGAAATGCTAAAAAAAAATTTCAAATAGATGTCGTGGTTCCAAAGATGACCGCCGACATACACACAAGGATAAACCCTCCTTATTAAATTACTAATTGTTTTGACAAGACAACGGTGGCACATTGTCATCTTAGATAGCGCTTTAGTGATAATAACATTTTCTATAGAATTTGGTGCATTACAACATTTGCTAGGTTACACAGTATATTTATTTTTGTACAACTTGATAAGTTAGTTTAATAATTTGGCGTGTAAGTTACACGCATGCTTGAGTCCGTACCGACCTCCTTGTCTTTGGTGCGCCTTGTTGAACGGACGAGGCTATCTATGATTCCTCCAGCTGGAGGTCGTCGAGCGGTGTTACCAGATTATTGTAGAAGGTAGGTACTGGAGCGAGATGATTGGTTGTTCGGCTGTTGTCAATGCTACTGACAGAAGATCGGTAGAAATCATATTCACACCGTAAATTTCTTATCGAAACGATGATCTAATAGATATCAAGATATAATATGTAAATGCCACTTAAATCTACTTTTTAACGAATTATATATTTATTAGCCCGACCTATATTTATCTTAGAGGCTTGTATGAGAAAATATAACAATACATAAAAGTAATGTAGGTTCCAATGATACATTTTCTGATTACCCACGAGACTTAACACCAATCACCAGAATTCTGAAGAATTACTAAAGACATACAGTTACATATATATTTTGCACATTACATAACTGTAAATTGAATTACAGATAAAAAATATAAGATTTATTGTATTGAAAAAAAAAAAAAAAAACCTTTTAATAAATTCGTTTTAGTAAGTATCCCAACGGGAATTACATTTTCTTACTTGGTAATTAATATACAATTTAGCTTACATCATAGATGTATAATCTATCAGACAATAAGTCAAACCATCAATAATAATAATTACAAGATGGCGACTTAAACGTGAAATATCACAAACAGATCATCACATTAGATCATCTTGTTTAACCTGAATCTCTATACAAATATATTAATACGTTTACTACCAGCGTCGATCATCGCCAGATTTATTCTCGTAACAATAATTGCCTCCCTTGTGCCACGGATTTATATTGTGCAAGGATAAATATGACGTTGTTTACTTAGCGTGGTTCCAAAAAGCAATCTCGCCAATAATATCTTACGATAGTCACCCGAACAGAATCATTTTCAAAGTATTTCGCGTTCATTATAGAACAAAAATGTTATCTTTATCAATGTTATATACAAAGAGAGACAGATAACTTGGGTGTTTGTATGTATGTCGAGGGTAATCTCCGTAACCACGGCGCCTATCTCGAAAATTCTTTTACCATTTGAAAGATACATTATTCCGGATGGACATAAACTATAAATATAGCATAAAAATTGTTTCTCTGTCTGAGTGCGATAATTTCAAAAACTGACACTGATTTTATTATAGTTTTTACCGATAGACAAACAGATTCATGAGAATAATTTAGTTATAAGACATCAGGCGAAATTTATAAAACACGTGATAAAATTAGGGTTCGTTACTATATGTGAATGTGAAATTCAAGTTTCTCGAATCGAAACAAGGGTGGGATACTAATTACATACAAAAGGACCATACCATTATGCACCGTGTTAAATTCCAGTACCACGAGTGTTACGGACTCCAGTGACTTCCGGTAAGTTTCCTGATGTCATCGCGTTCTGCATTGTTCAACATGTCTTCCACTGTTTAACAGTGCGTGGTTCTAACTAGGGAAGTTGTATTGGACACAAAGATAGATGACGTATATTCGAACGAAAATTAGATTCGATTACATTTATTTACCGTTTGCTTATAACCGATGTCTAGTCTTGTCCAGTCTAGTACTCTATTCATCAACTCATTCATCATCACCCATCATTACAATTCATTGTCGTCTCCCTGCTGGGGTCGAGTATTGACACACCTTATCATGGAGAGCTCTCAAATATGCAGGTATTCTCACGCTGTTTTTCCCCCATCATAATTCATTTGCAATACGGATATAATTTGAAAAGTTAGACATAAGATCAACGTTCGAACTTGAGTATCTGATGCGGAAAACGTTCAAACAGTAGACCACCGCTTACCACGCTGCTTAGGCTTTTCGGCAACTCGTTACTTACCAGAGAGCTAAGTAAATTATACCAATCTATTTGTAAATAAATCATGATCAAATGAAACTCGCGTGTAGCCCTTTTAAACTCCAATCGAGAAGGTATAGGCCATATTACTAATACAAGCCGTAGAGTCAATTGATCTATTCGATGTCAAGCTTTGTAAGTTCGTGTCAACGACGCGACACTAAGCTTATTATAGCTTAGGTGATGTTACATCAAAATGTAGGTTGCACGCGAGGCGATCATTCATATTTACTATACATACCAATATAAAAGTAACATTGTTATTATAGTAAACGAAACCGTAAATTTTGTTTTAATAACATATCTGTTGTTACATTGCGATGTCCTAGCGGAGTTAGTTATGCAACCACGATGGAAACAGTAACCAAGTCGAAGGCACGGTTACAATAAATCAATTATTATGAATTATATTTTTGTTTTCATTGTTATTATTACCTGTGTGTTTCTGTGTGGTTATATGGAGGGACACGAGTATGACATCAAAAGTCTCCGACCCGAGAAAAATGTATCTGTCTCGTAAACGTCTACTGGAGCTGGGAATCCAATCCAGGTTGGCTCTCTCGACAGGCAGGGACACTGTCAATTAGGCTCCGGTGTTGTCGTTTTGATTACAATTCATCTCTATCGCCTTGCATAAGTTAAAACTGCCAACTTTGACATCAAAATAGGTTGAATAGATTTCCTTTATCACCGATGTTAAGCGTTGAATGCAATTAAAGGGATTCCGTGTTTATTAAAAGTGATTATATTCTTGTGGATTTACGGAATTCGCTTTCAAACTCACGTCATTCGATGTTACCTTTAAAAAAAATTGTACATTACTAGTGATCCACTTTACTCTACTTTGGAAAATTCTCCGGGAATAGGTTAATTTTCCGGGATAATGAGCATGCTATATTATCACACATAATTTAAGTTTTAAATATACCAAAAATCGTTCGGTCTTTTCAGTGTACGTACAGACAGACAGAAAGACGAGAATACTATTCTATTATACATCGATAACAAACTGAGCCTTCGTTACAATTTTCAAACAATATTTGTAAGGTGGTTAAGGTATAAATGGTCACCGCCATTTTTATACTTCAGTAACACCAAATGAATCACCGACGTGTTGCCGACCGAAATGGAAGCGGGTGATCCGCATTATTAATGGCTCTCAGACATTGCGACAGAAATACATATGAAATATTGCACGGTCGGTATGATTGAATAATGATGTGTTTATGCTTTCGCGTAAATCACTTCATGTTAGTGCGAAACGAATGGGGATCCATGTCGCACCTTTTGACTTTATCGTGTTGAAACAAAGAATTACATGTAAATGGGCAAATAAAAATTAGTTAACACTATTTTCTTGTCTATTTATCAATGGAGAAGGAAAGTTTGTTTTTATTTGGGAAATTACGTTTCGTTTGAGACGGTACACTTCCCGCTTGGTTCTAATTAAATTACATAAAAAAACCATCATGGTACAATATAGGAGATGAAACAAAGAAATACACCTTCAAATTGAAGTCGGCCGTTTTGTTAAAATCTTAACCTGTATTTTTTTTTGCTTCGAAAGCTGAACAGGCTGAAGTGTTATCAATAAAACTTTTAAAAACAACGCTTCGTAATTATTGCGATTGAATTTCAATTGCAAAGCAAGCACTAATAACAATGAAATTCGGCAAAATCAAATCGAGCTAAATCGAAAACTTTGGCTGGTTTAATCCAAATCAAAAACACGAACAAATATAACTGTAAGTACCACCCATTCATAATAGAGGCAAGAGTCAAACGGGTTACCGGTCAATAAATAATTGATTAAGTTATTGATCAATACGCTGTCTTTGTTACGAAGCAAAGTTTTGGGGAGTACCTAATTGGTGTTGTAAATATTTCTTGTCAATTCTCGATTTAACTCGACGAAAATACGATTTTGGAAAATCTTTGTATGTAATTTTGAACTTATATCATCGCGGACGTTCGCCTTGTTTGTAACAGGTACTCACGTTCTTTGTTTTATACTGATATTTTGATTTAGTTACCACAGTCATTACTATTATGTATAGGTAGGTACCTATTTATGGTAATGTTAAGGAGGGAGTGCGAATTTTGTAAGTTTACGTGTGTCGAGGGTAATCTTCGGAACCACGGCATGTATCTGAAAAATTCTTATACCATTTGAAAGGTGCTTTATTCCGGATGTACATAGGGATATATCAAGCGTGTGTGTGTATAATAATTGTTGAACATGAACGACGTCGCGACCCACCGCTAACAATAAAATTGTAAAGGGACCTATACCTCTACCTATATCAAATATATTTTGTAATTTTAATGTAAGTACACTTTGTTGTCAGTATAGATGTCTACAGTTTTTATTGTCTGTCTGTGAACACGTACAATACTAAAACACTGAACTAATTTCGATATTTTTGACATATTTAGAAGTTATACTATGGATCATAATTTAAAATACCTACTTATTATCATTATCATTCCGGGAAACTTATTTCTTCCCACAAAATTCCCAAATCGATACGCGGTTACTAGTTTCACTGTCAAACAGTTTCTGTCTATTCGAATGCAATAATGTCAATAATCTCCGTGTCAGAGTAAGAGACTGGAGTTGTACTCGGAGCCCACGGGCGCGGAGACCAGCGGCCCTTCCGTAAACTTCGCCAGCAACTCATAGATTCCCTATTAGCATGTTATTACGAATCTGTACTACGTCCTGCGGGTTACTAATAGATCACTACATATTCCAACGCTTCTCTCTCGCTTACATAAAAATAACTCATTCTTCTCCAGGGCTGGCGTGGCAATGGTGACTCCTCTGCTGTTGCCTATGTCCATAGGCGACGGTGACCACTTACCATTAGGTGGCCCGAATTTTCGTCTGCCCTTCTGGCTAAAAAACTACTGCACGAATGTTCACGCTGTTTTTACTGATACATAAATTTCCGAGGAAGGTTTCAGTGTAACCACCTGACACAAACAGCCCACAATTGCTGCGGGTACCATTCGTTAAAGTTTCCCGAAACTGGGCTAGGGCATACTATCAATAACTTTGTTAATTATCTATCTAAAAAAACCATTAAACAGGGTAGGCGGTAATTTTAGATCAATCCACTAACTAAATACTAAAATGTTCCCATATAATTTTATATAATGAATGGTGAATGATGGAAGTTTCAGATAAATGGATAGAACTTGTCAACGGATGACAGCAATCCACTGCTATGCGTAATAGAAATTGTAATCGTATTGGCGTTTTCAACAGATTCTGATATATCCTTTTTTATTCACTTTGAAAAGTATTTAGCAGCAAGAAATATGTTTGTAATTATCCTATCGTTTCGCAAATTTCGTGTCGTGTATGCATAGAGAAAATATTTTTATTTACTTACATTAAGAGGCCTTTAAGTAATTAGTTTATAATAAAAAACTGAGACACTTTCTTCTGATTGTAATATTTTTTAATGAATTAAATAAATATTTTTTTTCTTAACGAAGCACGTCTTTTATATTTTTTATTGGAATTGATTTATCTTCTAATTGGTTAACAGATACAACAATGATACGGACTCAGAATTTTAACAATCAAATTAGTTTATTCTACAATATTTCTAATTAGACTTCGTGCATCTGGCCCACATCATTTTGGTACTTTTGATACTACATAAGTTATATGCTACCTGATTTCCAACTAATTGAGAAATTAAAAATAATTCTCGAAATTAAAACTTTTTCAGCGGTATCAGTTAATACATAAGTGTTAATAAATCTTTTATATTATTAATTTTCGTTACGGATTTTTTTAATTTGTAAAATACAAATAATTTGTTATTTTTAAGACTATTTGCTACGTTTTAAAAAGAAAGACCGGTAGATGCTTCACGGGGTTAATTTTTCTTTCACATTTCCGAATTACACTTTTGAAATAGGTTTTCAAATTAGCTTTCCAAGATGGACAGCATCCTTGGATGTGCTGGTACAAATCCTCTTCTTATTCTTATATTTGTCTTTATTTATATTTCGTAAATATTTATTGTACCGGCAATTGTGAGATAAGTTTCGATACTACTTTCAAACGCATTACAGAATGTCACGTGTCTAGTATTAATAAAATACTTCTTAGGTATATTTATAAAGGATTTACTTTCGCTTATACAAGCGAAACCTAATGCGTATTTAATATTTTAATCATTAGCAACTTATAGTCTTTTGGTAGGTTTAATTACAGGTTTATTTTGTTATTAGAAGTTATATAACTAATAGTTGTGTCTGAAAATTACCAAAAAGGAAGAAATACTATCGAAGTATTAGCAATATACCTAGGAAAGTGGTTCATTAAGTAGATTTACAACATGTTTTGTGAATTAATCTCCCTAAGACCTGTGGTTCAAATAAAATATGTTGTACAAATAATAGATATAACAAATTGTGCGAATCCAAGACCATTCAGCCAACCTCCAACAAGCACTGTTTAGGTTCAAGAATATACCGACCACCGCTGCTAACCCACGAGGCTAAGATAAACGCGATTTTGTTAAGTCGTAAACAATATCACGTATAAAAATATAGATCTACATTTTATTGTAGTTTTTGGATAATTACAGTTTATGGATAGTAATATTTTTTGGATAATAGCAGTTTTTGGATGATATTAACGAAGAGTACTTACGGTTAATGAAGATTATAGGGAGTTAGTTACACAGCATCACTTGAACACATATATTTAACACACATATAGTCACACAAACAGTCGTTAATTTGCAAAACACTCGACTTTTAGCACCGAATATTGTTAATCAATCAGAATTTTTCAACGCAAACGATTCAAAA
>DWPT01000842.1:0-21360 GCA_018251895.1 Agathymus mariae mariae
CAAGTTTTCAAAATATTAATATTTATCTTTTTCTCTTAATCTTGTGCGTCTATATGCGTCCCTTATAATATTTACAGCGCTTAGCACTATTCACTCCTATCTTATTTTTGTAGCTTTTTCAATGCCTTTATTAAACGGTTGCTTGGAAGAATTCACTACTTAGGGTTAACATATTCTTCATGTAGCCCATTGCTTTTATTTAAGATGTCCAAAAAAAAGTATATTTATAATATGTATTAGTTCTACATCGACTTAAAAACGCCATTTGTTTTGATTTAAATTTTCAATATGAAAACAAGTTAACTTGTGTTATATATATAGTTTTGATTTAATGTCAATTAATATTTTACGAGCGTTTGTGTATTCATTATTCGATGAAAATTTGTCAGCTGGTCTATACAAATATGAGACGTAGCCGTCGATAAAACAGTTGTGTGGTGCTCGGTACAATATCACGTTATGCACCGTTTTGCCGGCTCGCCGCCCGGCCTCGGGCTGCCACACCGACCCGCGCAAGTTATGTACCACACCACCGTCACTCACTCTCGAAATTCAACTTTAAAACCAAGCGATATACTCCATTTTTCAATGTGATAATACAAGAAGATTTCGGTGCCCGTCCGGTGCGGGTGTTAGACTCGTGTTGTAGGTGTGTTCAATACAGCTGTTATTTACAAAATAGGTGATGTGTTGTAATGTAATGAGTCTGATCGAAACATGATTTCGTTAGTAGAAAATGGATTTTGCTATACTGAATTTTGTTTACGTTTAAATATAATATTGAGCTAAGTGATAAATGATATGACATATAAAATATTGTAAACGAACTCCGAAGTAGTAGCCGGGCGGAACTGTACAAATCCATGTTATAAAAACACAAATACCTATTGTGTGTAGGATTTGTGGCTACGACATATAATTATACTTGCATGGTCTAGCCAGATTTTAGTCCTACAGGAGCAGACGTTATGAATTACAAAAACATTATAATTAGTGTCATCAAACAATAACTCTCTAGTACAATGATGAATAAATTTTTCTTTATTACATGGCAATAAAGAAGTTTAAATTCTTCTTTATTATTTTATCATTAAATTTATGATTTAATGATGAATTAATGAAATTAATAAATTTATTCATTTTCAAAGGTGTATAAAACCTATCAACAAGGGTTGTCAGAGTTGAGCCCTGGACTTGGTCAGAAAGGGTTGTAATGATTTGTTTATGTCAATAGTTGGCAAACGAGTAACCGGCCGTACGAGAATATTGTCCCTTGTATATCTGTCACCAATCGATCGATATATCACGATGACTGTAAGAGAAGAGGGTAGCAGTTAGACAGTTAAGAAACCCTGCCATCATTCATGAAACCTTCAAATTAAACCGGTTGGTGCAGAACCAAGCGACTTCCAAGAGGAGGGACCAGGCGCTAATGCGTCATCTGTTGTTCGGCAGGGTGCATGACGGACAAAGCACCAAAAATATTTGTACATAAAAGCAAACGTTTATGTTAAAGTGAACGAAGTTATGACCGCGACTCGTAACATGTCAATGTAACTCGCATAGTACGCGTAGCGTCAGTATTCACCATTCTACTACATATAAGTAGGTAAGTTTATTACTGAGCCTAAAATACATCTAACTGGCATAAGTAGATACTACACTAGTTATTATCGATAAATAAAAATGAATACCAATATAAAAGACATATCGTTCTATTTAAATTGTAGAGTTTTAAATGTATATTATATAAATTATTTATGTAAAAACATCGGGATTAATGTTTCTCAAGGCTCGATCTTAGGTCCTTTACTTTTTCTAGTGTCTTTCATGCCATTCTAACGATAATGCTGATATTTTACTTTTTGTTAACGAGCTAAATTAGATCAGTCCCATATCTAACAGTGGTTCACTGTTATTATTCAATTTTGAATAGCGTAGTTCATCTTACGGTATGTCGCTGGGGGTAAATCCACTGATAACCAAAATGGTTATCAAAGTAATTTAGACACTTTAATTGCTAAAGACACTTGAGTCTTTGCTGTATGAAAAAATAAATTAAGATACTATTTATTATTATTCATATGAATGCAATTGTGGTATCTATATAGGAATATTTTATGGGGCTCAGTGTGCAAAAATTCTATTGATTTTTCTGTCTCTGTATATAAGATAATAATTCAGTTATTTATTTATCTATTGTTGTTATGTCACGTTATATAACTATTAAAACTTCGGGGTCCGCCAGTGAGTTATACTTGAGAGACACAAAATTAAGGAAAATTGCCTCTCGTATACTTTGTTTTCTCAACAATATAATAACGTAAACATGGCGATTTGTTAGTTCTTAAAGATGTTTGATATTTTTAGCTTAAGTTTAGTTAGATTTAGTAAGGCTTATATATTAGGGTGCTGCATTCATCCTCGAATCTGAACCGATCTCGTTTACTGGTTAGAGTTGATCCTCTGAGCATTGGAAATCGCTGGTCTCTACCACCTAAGAACGATGGTGTGATATTTACCTGTTTAACTATAAATTAAGCTATTTCGCACTTTAAGATTTAAATGCGAAATATTTTGATGTGTCGCGATGGCCGGCAGCAAGCCGTTAATGGCTTTAGTCCAAGCGCCCATTTATGGCGGAGTAAACTTTCCCTCAGGTTGTATGTAGCTTAGTTGTGCCGGTGTGTCGTCTGTCGGTGTAATAATGTGTAAACGTTGTAGAATTCTGTATTCATATATATCGTAAGTTATTTATTGGAGACACCCTTCTTTGGTAATGTAATACAGTGGCGTACAAAGCGCACTGCGTCGAAAAGGAAATAAAAACATCGTATCAATAGCGACTTGGAGCGAGGAGCGGCCTCGCTCGTGCGGTGCACACGCACCGACAATCTCAACATATTGGACAAACTTGAACAATATATTCTGTATATGGCCGAGTATTCTCAACAATTATAAAGGCAGTACACAGATGTGTGAAAACGCAAGTTTGTTGAATATATAATGTATGCTATGAGAATTAATAAGTAGTAGACATTTGAGTCCCATTCGTTTTACTTAGACACAATACACACACGTAGTTGAAAGTATGAAATACTAATTTCGAAAAAATTATGTTTTGTTATATTTAAAGTGTATTTTAATTGTTTTTTATAACATTTAAAAAAAAATTATTGACTTAAAAAAAATACCAAAAACCCCAAGTCGGTTTAAATATATCAATATGTTATGCATATAATAATGTTTTTAGGAGCTTTTTTATTTTCTGTGAATACACGCGAACATGGATCACCTTCCTATTTGTTGTCGGTAACAACGCAACGCTGATGTTACCGACAACAAAAATCGTTTATTATCATTTTTAAAGATTATTCCTATCCGTCGAGGAGTTCCATTCCTTTATCTCCTGAACCATTCATCAGATCCTCACCATATTAATAGAGGGCCAACTATTAATCATCTTCTTTAAATTATAAAACCCACAACTATGAAAATCCGTTCATAAACAACGAAGTTATGGTTGTACATACATAAAATATACACATACGTAATAACACAACATATACAACCTAGTTTTTCCAAGTTGATGTAACAGGTAAAGTCATTAATAAATTGATTTCAGAAAACGATCTTCGTCCATGCATTTACTTGTTTTCCAATCACTACAATAATATAACTGGAATAAAATAACAGAAATAACGCATAATTCTTGTTACAATGAAAATTAGTTTCAAACATAACTTTCTACAAAAGTTATCGTGAGACTTGTCCGGTGTGTTTACAACCCTTTCTGAGGCGCGTCGACACACAAGCATCTTTTATTATAGGACGCGAAACGACTCTCGCTATTCTATTCGGCTGTATTTGCGATATTTTGTTTGCCGTTCAATTCAATAGTTCTCAGAGGCTCGTATTGAAAACAAAAATATTAAGGTAATCTTGGAAGTATAAACATGTTTAATTAAAAAGTCTGTAATTGGCGTAACAAACAAACCGGCAGCACTTGGATGTTACAATCCGTGACGTCCGAGGGTCGAGTCACCAGTTTAGTTTTCATGTAATTCCATTTATACGTAGTAATCCTTATTTACCAGTACCTCCATCATATAATATCCTATAAGACAAAACGCTTGATACGTTACAATAAAATAACTTTATTTATGGTAGCAGTCGACAAACGCAATACGCTAGTTGATGGTGAGCGCTTATCACGAATATCTAATATTTACTTAATTTTATATTGGTTATAAGTATATTCACACCTCTCACTTAACTGCTTACAAATGAATGAGATGCTAAGTTATGTTACCCAGGCATATAGGAAATATATATTTTAGATTTTTTATGGCGTTCTACTAAGGTGACAGTCACAACCGTACCTTGGTACTTTATTGGCGTAATATTTATGAAGATGAACCAACATAATAAACACAGACAGACAGACCGGTCACACGGCAACGATTCGGAACATAAACTTAGGCTTTGAACGCGCAATAACAATAAGTTAGGACTTATAGGCACCTTCAGTACTACCGACTACGGTGTGTGTGAAATAAGTAACTTAACGTCGCGACTTACTAATACTTATAAAATTACTAGAAAATCGACTTTTTAGGAGCACTGTAAACATAAAAAAACAAGTAATAACTTTTATAAGTAACTTGTTTTTATTTTGATCGATGATATTGCAATGATCTAAATATAAAGAAAAAAAAAAAACAAAAACGTTAATTTATTTATTATGCCTTAAACATTTTTTTTAAATTGATATTTCTATATCCGATATTGTTTTTGTGGCCACTAGACGTCGTGACGGTAGCGACCCAAAGTAGAAACGATCATTCCATTCTCTGGTCATTATCTATCGTGACGACTGCCGAGTGTCGCGGCTACGACCGCTGCGTTACTTAGTTTCTAGATTGTTAAAAGTCGTAGTGTTAAACCTATAAGCGTGTAAATACCAAGTCTCTGCGTACTAAATACTACTGTGCTCTCCTGGGTCTGATTTCATCACAGTATGATTACTAAATTTGTCGGTCGGTGCTTAGTTATACGTGTCCTATGTCTTACAGTTCAAGGTCATATTCTGTTAGATTTGATGGTAATGCAATATTGTAAATCAAAAACTCAGGCTAAAAGCATTTTTAAAGATATGTTATTACAAGCCAGATGATTACCTAAGAGTCGATCTGTTAAAGATGCAATACAGATATTTTTTTACATACCTAATACATTTTTCATTGTTATTATTTATATAAATCTGTACGTACTCGATGTGTTCTATGTTTTTACCTATTAACATTACTGCTTATACTGTCTTCTATCCGTAAGGTCGACTGGTAGAGGATTCCGTATTTTGTACCATGCGTTATGTTTGAAGGGTCAATAAACAAATGTATAAATTCTACAGAAATCGCTCGTTTGTCGCCAGTTATAAACACGAGCGGCACCTCTCTCGCGACGTGCTTCGCTGTGGGCTCTTTTTGTGTTCCCCATTATAGCTTATTTTCATAAATATGACGGCTTAAATGTCCCCTTTATGTCCACCGTGATTTACAAGTGCAAGAGTAGGCTTTGGGAGTTTTCAGACGCGTAAAATTTGCTTTATCATTCGCTCTCAGTCACCAATAACTCACAGTGAATGCTCTTGTGCTGAACCGTAAAATGGTTTGCTCTTTTGTTTGCGATTTATGTCTCAAATGGTCTTAATATTGAACTTCGTGGATATCGTGTTGTGATGATTGCGACATTATCATATTTTCTGTCATTTTGTACTTTAATAAGTTTTTACATTATGTTGAAATTGTATATATAAGTATGCAGTCACTAGAGATTGAATAGTTGGGCGCTATTATACTTTTCATTCCCTTGAAAGAATAACAGGACATTCTTTTCTGAATTAACAAATTTTTGGGATGGGCTTATTTAGAAAAAAACTACTATACCAAACTTTATAGATAGAGAGATAGATATTTTTTAAAATTAAGTAGTTTTAGTTCCATGTGCACTGAAGGCTTTTGTTATCAAAACAGTCCTCATACAAACTTTCAATGTAAATAACAAGTTAATCACTACCATTAATCACTTTAAAATGAGGAGTATATACATACATATGTAAGCATGATTTAATGAAAAATCGAGTATCGTTTTTAGAATAGGTTCCATGAATTTTGTATGCAGGTAATATTCTTAATAATCTAAGCATTTGCGTGTGATCCCGGCATTCTCATGAGCAAGGACTCTCAAAGGTATACCAGTTTAAGTTTAGGTAACTAAGCACTCGATAAATAAATAAATAATACACGTTTATACACTCACACCCCCGTACGAGGATTTCCTGTGTTACGGGTGGCATGGACAAACACAAATATGACATTACAAGCACTCATGACCCGAGAACAAACATTTATCTGTCACATAAATGTCTGCCCCGACCGGGACTCGAACCCGGGACCCCTTCGGTCGGCAGGCAGGGTCACCACCAACTAGACTATGACTATAACTATTGTTGGATTAATAGTAATTACATTACGGATAATATTTAATAATTAAGAAAAATTAATCACTTGATGTCTCCTTAGCAAAATATATATTATTTTGATTCTTTGAATTAGTATTGAAAGAAAAATTGAGTATTATAAACTTAATTTTAACCTCTTTGTATTGGTAACGACATAGAAAATTAAGCATCTTTCATTGCCACACTTGACAAACGAGATTGTGGGCCACATGATTACTTTTGGTTGTTATTCTTTGGTTGCAATTTTTATTTCAATACATTGAACTTTGTCTTTTCTTTATCTATTCTGTCAGTAGATGTTGGTTTACTTTTATGACGTTCTATTTTAATAAAGATAAGTGGCCCACTTCGACTTCGTTGGGTTAAACAATTATGTTTATTAGGCTAATAGTAAATATAAATTAATAAAACTAGTGATTGCCTTATTTTGTTCAGGGGGAAACCTTCAAAAGGTCAAAAGGTACCCGGTGCCGAGGGAGCGACGCCGGGTTATGTGGGATTTTTACCACACTAAAACCTCCCCGGTGACTTTCTTCAGCGCTATGTAGAGGACTCCAGGGTCTCCGTATGAACGTACCGTACGAACCGTATCGTGCTGTCTTATCCGATACGCGGCCCCACATACCGTCGTCCTTCTTCCCGTGGTCGCAAGCCGGACGGTTCGAGCTCCCACTCTTACCGCTCGCAACCCCTGAAGTCCCCCTTTAGTCGCTTATGACAGGCAGGGGATACCGTAGCCCGTATTCTCGTCCCGAGCTACAGGGACAAACTAGTGATTGCCTAGTGGACTAAATTAGACCATAATTTATGTTAATTTTAATTTTGAACATCATTAAGGTCCTGTTGTAAATTTTTTGTTTTTATATTAAATCTACACAAAAAACAAACACAGAAAACACAAAAATTCCGCACGCGTCTTCTAAGCTTCAAACATTTTTGACAACCGTCTCGGTCATTTCATTTGCTGAGGTTCTATAATTCAAACATGAATTAATAGATGGCTCTATAATGGAAAACTATCTAAACCTCAAACGACCAATTTTATTCATACTATACCATAAATAAAAGAGTAGCTATTCATGTAATATTTAATCTTTTTTTAATTCTTATTTCTTTCAGCAGTGTGACTTATACAAAACTTATGTTTATACAAAAGAGTATATTTGAGTACTTATATACTATAAGGGTGGGTGTGTCAAATGAATGATTGTGTACGTAATGTTTATTTTAAATAAAAGATAAAAATATTAACTTTCTGCACCCTTCTCCATGTAAACATTAACTGTGCCAAATTTTATACTCCTCCGTCCACGTAATTGGCGTAAAAAGGAGTACAAATTTTTTGCCTCACGAATTAATATATAGATTAATGTTTTTTTGAGTTTCACTTCGTATAATGGAAGTTAACCATGGAATAGGAACACATGAAGCAATGTATCCCTGTATATTCACGAGTACGTATTTTGTATATCTACTACTTCCAATGTTTCTTAATCAGTGAAAACAATAATTAAAATATTGGTTTGATAAGCATTACAGCAAAATTACTACCATCTAGTAAGACTTATTGTAAATACAGTCCAAGAGCGCCACCTTGTATGAAGAAGATGTTATAATTTCCACAGTGTGTGATTATAGATGTCGCTAGAGTAAAGCAAGCGTAGGCAGCTGGGTATTCAAATAGTTCCTATCATGTTTCACAGGTAGCGCTGTAATAACAAAAACAAATATTCGATTTCAATTCCACGTCATTACTTTGAAAATAAAATAAAAATTTATGTATGTTTATCCCGATAAATGTTATGAAGAGGTAGTAGGGTAGAGGATTATAGTACATATTTGTTTATTTTGGTGTCAACATTTGTTCAGCAGTAATCTGCGTTGTAATCTTTAGCATTTTGCAATGGAAAATAAATTTGTATTTATTGATACGTTGTGAAGTTAATGCTCCAGTCAGGATCTCCACAGAGGTAAGTCTCCGAGCTAAGTTTTTGAAGAATTTACGCTACTTAAAAATCTAGACTTTACGACTGCTGTCTAAAGATAACAATCTCCATTGATTTGATTGATTGATTGATTTTTCAATTCATAGAAACACTCAAGTTTACTTTTCACACGTATATCTATATATAGCGACCGCGCTCTCAGTTCCTTAACTCATCTGAAGTTATATCTACGATACTACTACCTAAACCATTGAAGCTAGAGGTTTGATATTTTGATAGTGGGAATGTTTTAAGGCGTAAGTATCCACTAAGTGATGACATGATTTTGGTGAATTGTATCCACGTTCTAATAGAGAAGACTGGGGCGGAGCTGATGGCTGTACGTAGTTATACACACAACGCAATATCAATGTTACAAAGAGACAAATGCTTACCCCAACCTTAGTCAAAACTACTAGACTATCTGACGATGAGACGAGGATGTTTTCCATAAGCGCACAGATAAGTGAGTTGTGATGTATATGCTCTAATGCACACTTATATTTATTTTTTCATCTGGAATTGTTTCAGTGTTGTGGCTAAAAGTTAGGTAGTTCCTCGGAGCAGGTTGTGACTTGGACTTCATGTAGTTCTTGAAAAGGAAACTGGGAGTGGAAAAATATCTTAAGATATCAAAGAAAAAGCAGCTGAAAAACTATGTATGATGTACGAATAAATATTTCGTAGTATCGAACCAATTTGATAGAATACGTGTGTATTTGGAATTATTAGGAGTAATCTTAAAGTCTTAAACAACATAAAATGTACAACCATAGCGGACCAACTTGAGACGAGGGTTTAATTAATACACACGCATTAAGTTCGCTGCGGCAAATTTGTTAAAAAAATCTAATTGAATGTACTAAAACTTCAACGTAAACGAAGTTGCAGATACTTCGTTGTTACTAATAACTCATTATGCTGTGTCTAGCCACACCAGTTCAGAAGGTATAAGCTAAACTACATAACTACCCCTACTACTAGGTACTACTACAATTACTACGGAATTTATTTGCGAAACAATTTATTAAACACACCTCAGCCGTTCGGCTACCGAGTCTAGATCGGCCATCACTATTCAATTCAGCAAATCGACCCATTGAAACCATCGGCCTGAATGGTATTGTGCAGCAAGATTAAGCCACACCTCAGTCGATGGTAAGCCTCGTCATTAGGGCTGCTAAAATATTAAACATGCGTCTTATAAACAAAAAACATTGAGACAATTAAGACTGTAATGACCCTCAGCCATTTTTGTCTTGAAGTCAGTTTCTTGGATTCGTGATTGCACAACTGGAAGCTGTATTATTTAGGTCTAGTGTCTCTAGGTGACGCAAGAGTTTCTGATGTCCATGGACAGTGCTAACCAACAACTGCCATCAACTGGCTCATCTGTTTTGATCCAACTATTGACATTTAAAAAAATATATTTCTAATTAGGTTTATTTGTAATGTTTCATTACTGTTTGGCTACATATGTTTTGCAGCACAAATAATTTTAGTGTTCTGATAGAAGAGGCAGAAAATGTTTTAGTATTAGATACACTAATAATAGTCCCACTGTATTATATATGAATATAATGGGATTCTAAAATTTAATTTTCACTCACTACAACTTGTCATTAATAGCTACGACCTAGAACAGTCATTAACTTATTTTATGGAAACAAACTACATTAACAGAAAAGAGGCGCAGTATTCAGATTGCGTCATGATCCCGTTAATTCGATGAAAACTTCGAATAGTCAGAATATATACTCAGCGTTTTTAATCAAGCAATATTACAACTTTGACATGTTTTAAAAAAGTTTTCATCAAACCGCCATAGGAGGCCCATGGTTGGATAGGCTTATCTTAATAGGCAATTCCAGTTTTCTTAATCCAACGAATCCTGTTCAGATCATCTGTTGACCTGAGTGGACGGCAACCTAAACTCCTTTCGAGGCGTAATTCAAGAATATTTTTTAGGAAAAGCTTACAAGTTCTTCCAACTTTTAGCTTACCATTGGCATTTGGGTAAATCTGCCATCTATGCTTGCTGGTGTTGCTGGTGCTCACCAGAGTGAGCTGTGTGGTTTTGTGTATAAGGCCAATCGCAAATCCTCATCAGCCAAGTCTCGAACATGGAACGTAACATAGAACTCGAACCATTTTAAATTAAAATTGAATGGTATTTTAAGACACTAGTCTGGTCTCATAATATACTGGGCACGATTTAGACGGCTTTCGAGGAGATTTTAGTGGGTTGAAGTCCCACATAACCCAAAAACTTTCCACATACAAGCTAGGTATTTATAGAATATTCCGTACTCTTCTCCCTGAAAAAAAGGTTTGTGTAGTATATCAAGAAACAAAATGAATTCGTTCAAAAGGAACAGCGTAACACTCAGCCCTACAGCGAACGGACAATACTTGCCCTAATCTACATTTCAATTGCGAAATACGCAGTACAACGGATAATAATGGTTTTAAAACGATGGAGTTACGTAAACTCATTGATTTTATCTGCCCACACAGGCTGTTATAATGTAAGTCGAGTTAACTTGACTATTATTATGTGAGCCATTTTAATTTCTCGCTTCTAGTTAAAAACCAATATATTCGACGGATGTTATGTGATTAATTATGAAATATTAATTCAATTCACTCATTCAATTAATTTGTTCTTGTCAACATTTTATAATTCTAAGAAGGATTTCTATCCGAGTGTGACTTTTGATTATCTTTTTCAGTAATCGACCTTTAGAGATTGGCAAATGAAAAGTGTCAAGTAAAATTTAAGATTTTAGAAACAATTTCATCAATATTCTGTGCTTCATATTCGTTGTACTACAAAACGTTATAATATAATTAATCATAAAAAATATTGGATAACTGTTCCGTATGGAATTTCTGCCAATAAATATTAGCTTGTATTGTGATCATGTGCATCTATCCTGTATTGCTTCACTTAATTAAATCGTTTTCTCTGAAATTTTGGAATATATCGAACGGATGAGTGTTTGAAAATTGCACCTATAGTTATTAATTTTTACCTCACCAGAAACTACAATGTCTTTTTAATAGATCACTGCGCAGGCGCGCCTCGGACAAAACGTACAGCAGTATCATTTGACAATTTGTGAGCAATCAATGCATTGTCGCCGCTCTTTATTCAACGGCAGATAATACATGGAAAATTGTCATTGCTATTGTGGCTGGACCATTGTTGGACTAATGACAGCGTTCAGGTTTAGTCGGCTTCGAAACTGGTCATCAGTTCATGTCTGGTCGTGGGCCAGGCAATGTCTAAAGTCGAAATTACAGTTAACACCTTACAAGCTCAGTTATCTTAACTATCAACTCGTTTCTTCTAATTTCTTATCACTTAGTCATCAAAGTCGAAAATGCTATTTAAAATACTGCAATAGAAAACGCAAAATGCAAAAAAATCTTATTTCCTTCGTACGTGATGAAAGTGTCATATAAATACGTGATGCTATAGTGACGCAATCATAGAAACACAAGTCTTACAACTTTGGACGCCATCAAATATTGGACCAATGGCGTATCCATTCGAGACGTGCCCGACGAAACCGGTGCCGAGGCTACCAAGAAACTCTAATCCATATCACATCAAAAGACCAATGAATGCGTTCATGGTGTGGTCTCGTCTGCAGCGGAAGAAGATATCCATGATGAACCCAAAGCTACATAATTCGGAGATATCAAAACGCCTCGGTATTGAATGGAAGAGTTTGAATGAAACAGAGAAACGGCCTTTCATTGATGAAGCGAAGCGTTTGAGGTTAAAACACATGAACGATTATCCAGATTACAAATATCGGCCGCGGCGAAAAAACCGACTGGATTCCGTCGCATTCTCTAATCCTGCGTTGTATACCACGAGAGACACTTTTATTGAGATAGAGCAACGGCCCGACTCCACATATCAGATACCCGTGAACTACTCGGAACATCAATTCATGTACAATAACATGATAAGTTACACGGTGCCATCGATTTCACAAACTTCTTTTGTGCCAGCAGTGAGACCTAAGGAAGAACAGCTTTCGAGCCTCGATTTGAGACCTCTGCCATCAATAGAGAGTATTTCTCCTAGACCCTTTGCAGTGGTGAACCAGCAAATGATGGTTAAGGCTTACCAGGATTTGCATTACGTCCCCAGTGAGGTTGCCAGGATTTCATATCACTATCCGTTCGGTGTTCAGTAGGAGGCTTTGTAGAATTGCTGTATGGTTTTTAATGTATAGTTAAATAAATAAATAGAATGAATATAATTTTCACATGTGAATATGTATTATATTCACGATATTGTAGTAAAGTGAGCCTAATAAATTTCTAGTCCTGGCTAGAGAGAACTTTCCTGTTATTTACATATACTTAGTTTATATTCATGTAGCCCTAGATTGAACAGTGAACTATTGAACAGTTAGAGGAAGAAAGAAGAAAGTTGAACGAAAATTACTTAGCTACAAAGTCCTAGCGGTGTCAAAATAATGTGTTTCATTTTAAGATTTTGCTGAAATCGATTGAGAATTTATGTTAGAGCAACTTTGACAGGTTATTTCGATGTAAGTGCGGTGTAACTGTATTATAATCTCCAAATTTTGCTAAACAAGTTATATTTAAAAGAGCATGAAAGGTTTTTAAGAAGTTTAAAGGAAATAAGTGCAGACCCTTATATATAATTTGTATATATAGCAGTAATAATATTAGTTTTAAATATGTTTTATTATATCAAGTTATGAGATACCGAAATACTAATCATTTTATTTTATAAGTAAATGTAGAACTTCTTAAAAACATGCCTAGAATGACGACTATGTCTTAAATCGTCTCGACAAGTAGATATATTTATAACATCGTATTGAAGTGTGACCTCGTTGCTATACCGACAGTAATTTACGCGAAGATCCTTAAGTACTCAATAGCGAGAATACTAGCATCAGGGTTGAAGAAGATAATGCTTGAAATGAATATATCAGTTGAAACTCATTTACCACTTAGACAGTAAGATCGCGATCCATTATATGATATCCCTTCAGGCCTATTGTGTTTAAATAATGCAATCTGCGTTCAAATCGGGCTCTTCCGGAGGGAACAAAATATTTTCCATGCGAACTCTGTCATTTCCGAAGAATACGATCGTTGGATGACTCGGTGGAATTCATGCTCCCTAATATAAAAAAAATACTAAATTCTGTCCGTATATTGATTTGTTTTAAAAGTATGAAGTGTTTCTTTATGGTCATCTCTTTGAGATTAAATGACTCGGATTTCTCAGAAAAATTTTGTGTAAAAAAATCGTTAGTACAGGAAAGTCGACTGGAGTAGGGTTTGCCCAATGCGGCGTCACCGTCACCACCACCGAGCCGAGCGTGACGATTCAGTTCGTATCAATATCAAGGAAAAGTATTCTAGCGCACTTAAGTAATCTGTTACATCACTAAGATTATAAATTAAAATATAATTAACAACAATAAACACAATAAAAAAAAAATCGAATGACTTTAAGGTACTATCATCGACTCTTTTATTATTATTTTTATATCTCATGTCCAGATCAACAAAGATGTGTACACACCTTAGTTCTGAAGAATAGTTATGGATCTAAATGGAAAATTAATAATTAAAAATCAGACGGCTTACTCCTGAAAATGATACGAACTTGATTTGGCTTTTCCATGCAATGTTCCTTTGGGTTCGTTTTTAACTTCCAAATTAAGCATATTCAAATGTCAAAAGCAATTAATCATTTCTTTTTATAATTAACTTATTTTATGATAATTATAATAATAATTCACTATATAAACTGTCACACTTAGATAATTCTGAGTCAAAGTTAGTACCGACATCAGCCACTGCAGGGCCGTGCGCTGCCTTCCATTGAATTTGATTGGCAGGAGTACCGGTGCAAATTCTTTGTCTTTAGTAAATAAGTTGTTGTGCAATTTTGTTCTCGATACAAATATACAAACTTAAATTGTATGAATCAGATTTAAAAAAATAATTGCATGAATCCAGTGCTATGGAAATGTCTATGGAGAATTGTCTGGATGTAAAAATATTAGAAAAAAGAATAGTATCAATAAAGCAATTTTTTTGTGAATGTGACCTCCATCGTAACAATCAGTCCCTGATAAAGCACCAATCGTTAGGTATATATTTAAAACACACCCAGAGTTGCGTTAAAACATAAGAAGCCAGGAGTGTTGAGTTAGCGCAGAACATGTCGGAAATTTGAGCAGAAATAATGTACGAGCGATGACTGAGCTCCTCGCAGATTGATGGTGCGATCTTGTAATTGATTGAATTATGCTGAAAGGGTGTCTGTTTGTGCAAGGGACAATATTTGTGTTTGCGATCTACAACTGTAAAATTGAAACTGTTCACAAACCCGATAATTAGTTATCCCGATGAAAGCCCTGCTATTTCAAAGCGAATACAATATTGATTGATATTTGCGCAAAAAACAATTAACAATACGCAACTTAAGTGAATTACTGAAGTATTTCTTACCTTTTTTTAATAGCCTAACTACCATCTACGCCTAAACTTTCAGTTCACGAACACAAGTCTATATATTTTTTGGTGTCGTCTGGATAATTCCTCTAATAACAAAGCGACATAAATCGATACTAATGTTATAATTTTTTTGTTATCGTTGAATTCTGAGACCGCTGAACCGATTCTAATCTTCTTCCAGTATTATGATGACGATGAATGAAGCCACATTATCCAAAGGTAACATTGGCTATATTTACGTAATTTATTAAACGGACGATATTAAAGAGTTATTTGTTAAGTTATTTGGGTTGTCTTATTGTTGGGAATGTCAGGATCATGATTTTGAAACGAAGGATGGGCCAGATACTAATAAAATTATCTAAATCCGTTCAGTACCAATCGCAGCTACACTTATAGCAACTAGCTTAACGGCAAAAAGAAAGACGCCATGGTAGAGCCGCCTCAGACAACTACACAATGATATAATAAATACAAGGCTCAAATAAATATTGGATATGTTGGTTTTCAAATATAAAATTAGTCATTAACTAGAATACAAAAACAATAAATAGTTAACAATAATTATCGGATCGTAACACAGCTGTAAACCGTTGTGTCAATAAAATTTGCACATTGTGTCTATCTATACAGACCAATTACACGATCATTAACCAAGGCAAGAAATATTTCTACTATAAAAATATTATATTCATGTTAATTAGGTTAAGTATTGGTTGAACCAAAACAATTTCCAAAATTTATTAATTTACATACATTATTGTTTAATAAAGGTTCCTTACCACAATTGCGTTTGAGTCGGTTAATTACAAGCCGAGATTGTCAATTAACGAAGTCAGAATCCATACTTGTGAACTTTCGAAGGGTGGCTTAATCAAATATTTTAAGACATAAGTGTATGAAGGGTGCACGATAAACCTTGTAAACGTTGAGAAAATGGGTGATAAAGATTTTTTTGTTTTTTAGATGACTTCGAAGACAAAGGTAAATTTTCATTATCTTCTAAGTGGCATCGTTTCGTCGTAACCTTCATTATTCTAATAGGAATCGAGTTCTTCTATCCTTATCCATTCACAGTCGTCCCTAAAGGTGGTCCGTCATAACGTCATATGGAAATAATAATATTTTGATATGCTTTGCATATAATTGTTCAACATTACTCAGGCGGTGCATAAATACCTAATGCTTGTAAAAGACCGTTTCATGGTATTTGACCACGTGTAGCATGTCAGGCACATGTACAAATGTACAAATCGTTGCACACAACCATGCCGGCTACCTCAGTTAAGTTAATAGCCTTATTTTTAGATGAACGATCGATCGTTTTTCTTGTAGGTTGAGAACGTGACCTTGCCATGCCCAATGCATGCAGATGAGCTCGGTCCCGACGTGATTCATGCAGATGCAATAGAACCGTACTCTATGAGCTCCCGCGATCATGTGGCGACTGCTGTCAACGACTTGGCTAGGTTTACGGACAGTGAGACTCCTTCCCATCTGAAGACACTAGTTCTTTCGAGTTGAAGTTGATGTTAGTTCTTGAAGCAGTTTGTTGTTGTTGTTGAAAACCTTTTTAATTCCAATAAAATCTCTGTCAGAGTCCAGGTACGAATGTTTGACTTTGGGAAATTTGTAGTTAATAATTTTAAAATAACTTCATAATTATGTATTGGTAAAGTACTATTATGTTACAGTTTTTTTTGCCGGAAACAATATTTTCGTTCATAACAACGCAGTGAGATCATGCGTTTCTTTCTTTACACGTGCCTCCTACATCCGTTCCAGAAAAACAAATTAAAATTCGAAGTTCGTTTAAAAAATACCCATATCACCTACATTCACGGTGATTATTGTTGTATTTACGTACATAACTCCTTCATAATTTGATATTTATGAAACTAAGTATAAAATGTGTTACTATAAGGTATAATATTTTATTTTATTCATTTATTTCGTGTTTATTTGTAATGATTCTTTGTTTGATGTGTTGTGACACGTCGCCACAAGAATGAAATTGAAACATTTCAATGGATTTAAATGTACGTATTTGCATTATCGTAAATGCTTCGGTGTAGAAATATCGTGGGGACAAGCGAAAGAGTAGGGCTATAATTTAATAGGTAGATACTTTGTGATGTGGAATATTGTTTTAGTATGTATATAATGTATAGTATTATACAGTTAATTCTCAATAAATATATATATAATTTATATCAGTCACCCAATCCATCAAATCATTTTATGGTAAGCCTCATTAAGGTCGCCCGTTGTAACTTATTATCCTTTGTTGTAAAATATACTGCATATGTGTTTACGGCCGAAAATAAAAGTTTCTTTTACTTTTTAATTTTATATAACATTAACTTTTTTCATGCATATTATTATGTGAAGCTGTTACGTTTACCCTCAACAATAACCATTAGCCCTAAGTTACTTTATCACCTGGTTTGTGCGCGATAACTTCTAACCTTTCGACTCATAAGTGTAGTAAATAAGTATGAGAACTTGCCCTAATTGATAAGCATTACCGATTACTCTAATTGTTCGTATGTAAATAAAAGATTACCTGCTTCTCATTGCAATATCGTTATCCCCCCTATTCTAAACCATATAAATCCCCCTGTTGTCACCAAACGCGACACATTCTAGTTCCTTCTATGAATCTTTCCATTTCGTTACTCCGTACCTTTAGTTATAGTTCTATTTATTTTATTATTATAGTAAATTGTGTGTAAAGAAATAATTTAATGTACAAAAAGGAAATTTTAATACTGGCCATGTAACAAAGCAACTCATATTTCAATATACTCTATATTGAAATTGGAGCAGCTTTCGACACTTAATCGCCGCAATCCCCCACGTGTACTGCGAGTCGATCCTTTCGAAATTTCCTAAACGGCATCTAGAGTTGAGTATCCGTTTCACAAACAACGTGGTGTTGCATAAAATAAAGCGTTTATTTGCGACGAAGAAACCTTGCCGATTGTTACTTCAAATTGGTATTCGTGTACAATACAACTCCCCTTAATAAGGCTCGAATACTCGAGACGTAAGAAAGGGTAGTAATTTCGATTATATGACCTTATTTAAATAGGACTTGAATTGTTATTGTAGAAAATATGTATATTTATTTTGGGTGAAATAAGCCGTATACATACAGAGGAAATATGTGGGTTTATCTGAAATTAAAAATAAGTAAAATAAGTTATTAATGCTTACGCACTAACATTCTCGTAACATTACACATCGTACATTCATAACCTTTCTACACGATGTCCTCCGAGCACAAAACTGCATCTTCCATATAAACCTATTCGCTATTACGAGTACATCAAATCAGAGACCCTTTGCTGGATCGCTATCGACTTGGACGGTCGTTTGTGTAAATCTGTAACAGAAAACTAGTAACACTATTTACCCCCCTCGCAGCGAGGGCTTCGACAGCAGGGGGTCGTTGACCCTGTCGAGTTGATGACCCGGGCAAGGAGGAATTCTTCGAGTAGTGAACTCCCCACGCATGGACCGCACCTCTGTGCAGGTCGCACGCCGCGTAGGATATCTCGTATCGTTATAAAACTATTTGAGTTCAATTGTTTAAAAAGTGTCGACGGTCCTTAAAGACAGGCAGGTGTTGCGTATCGTCATAATTAGAGCACTTCAACACAAGCCCTGTTCTACTGTCAAACCGCGCATTCAACGGCCCCGCGATAAACCTCTCGCGAACAAAACACCGCTTGTTCTACAAGCTGACACGATCCGCGTCATCTATCCCGATGTATTCATCTAAACATCTCTGCAAGACTTAAACAATGCCTAGACATTGTCCTCGCACACTGACTAACACGACTCGAATGATTTTAAATCTTTTGAAGAAGGAATAGAGTAGAATTAAGAATGCACGTGACATCCAGATGCAATTCTGTCGAATAACTGGCAAGTATTATCCAAAGCTTAGTTACATGCTCATTCGTTGATCTCGACGTCTTAAGAGACGAGGCTGCTGCAACTGATTGTAAACGGTTATGCAATGTGAATAAGATTGCTTTTTTCCTGTAAGATGAAACGAATATTATGTTCTAGCTCCTATGTACTCCACAAAAGCGTCTAAAGTTCTGCAACGCAAGTAGTGCGTTTATACATAGAAATGTAGGATTTATTGCAACCAGCTAAGAATGATATCTGCAGCAAGCATACCCGTTGTCACACTGAAGCGAACGTCATAATCGTCACAGGCGTCTTTCACACCGCACACGAAGAATGAACGATGGATGAATCGCGCCGAGAATCCAGCTTTTTCCATGTATGTTTGTGCCAAAATACAACTTCAATAAAATTAGGTTTAAATTTAAACTTTGTTTCGTAGTCGTTAAGGATGTGTTCAAGTTAGGAGTGTGACACGGTAAATTTGTCGGGGTGATATCTCTGTATATTCAAACGAGTCGCAAATGGGCCAAAAGTTGTATGCGGAAAATAGGACGTGCGATGATATAAAGGAAACGACTAGAAGTCTATGATATTTTGTACTCTTTGTACTGGATCTTTCGTATTCTGGATTTATGCCACGAATAAGTCTTTTGTTGATTCAGAGCTTTGGAAGGCCCTTATGCACGGTTTTAAGTCCGTAAATATATCCGGTTGTGGAACTTAGTCTAAGGAAAAATGTTTTTAAATTGGTTTAAAATAAGTGAACGAATCTACAATCTTTATTATATAACAATTGTACGAGCAGGATTTGAACCCGGGTCTACGTTCAGGTCTCTATCGTGGTTTTCATATTTTTTTAATAATACACTGAAACAAGTAGGTATATTTGTAAGTAAGTTTAATGGCTTTGGTGTACCATTAAATCCAAGTCAATCTGTTGTGTCTCTTAAATAACGCGTTATCTCTAAGTTTTCTATCATGTAATGTATGTAGTATGTTATGCCCAATGACGGTAAATTAGCAAAGTGGTAATATATGTTGTTCAAATATTATTCCTTTAATTAACTGTTAAATATTTTGTGGTATGCTTGCAAAGTTGGAGAGTCCGTCAACAAGCGAATTCACAACTTTTTTATAAATGCTTTAGTCTGAGTAGAGTTAGCCTCTTGTAGTGGATGTCCACGACTGGCCCTACCACTCATCCATTATCCAGTGGTCTGCCTCTACATCTTCCAGGTACTAATATTAACCAAACCTCATATCAAAATAATTTATAATCCAATGCTCTTTAACAAGTTGAATTACGTAGCACTTAGATAGTCCACCACGAGTTAGTCGACTAAGTAATACTAATGCGAAATTAGTTGTGACGACTCTGCCGGAGTCTACACTGTCGCTATTAAACACATATATTACACAGATTAAATATAATCTGTTCTCCGAGTCATAATATCGTAGAAAAAAGTCAAAAAGATTGGTTTCAGGGTGTAAGGAGTTACATCTATCCCTAATCCAACTCAATTTCTGTTCGAGTTGCACTTTCCTGAGCACCGTAGAACCTAAAATCGCGAGGGTCCGTGCGTTAGAGGTCACTAGATCCTTGTACCACGCAATATAACTTATGATACTTAGGTGTTCGCGGCTTAAGTTTTAACTTACTTCGATAACAGACTCAAAGAATCGGTTAAAAACTGAGTTCCTGATTTTGTCTTGGTCAGTGATGCTTTGACGTTATGCGATGACCACATACCATCTGATGGCTCGTCTACTCTTTTATCCGCTATTGGCATAAAAACGGAAGCGCTCATAAAATTATATCAACAACTATGCTGAAATTTTTTCAAATATAAGTATGAAGTTTCTTTAACAATATTTCCTTGTAACGAAACTCTGTCAAACAGCGCTAAACATTTTTCAGCACAAAAATGTAACATTCACCTTCCAAATGGCTTTTGATCCAAACTCCGAGGCCGCAGTTAGTTGTATGTACGCTCGCGTTCAAAACATTGTAATGAAAAAGCTTTTGCAAGTAAACTCGCGTACATTTTGCACGTGTGAAATGGCAGAGAACGACAAATATAAAATGTACGTTCTGAATGAAAACTGCGCATGAACGACATCTTTCTTATTTTAGATTTTTTACTGCAGTGCACGTCGTGTATCGCGGTATGCAGATTTTGCATTAAAATTGAGGCAAATCGTCCAGCTGAGGCTAGGTGATATCCACTTGACACACACATTCACAGGTTTAGGTGATAATTTATTTTTTATACATATTTCCAAAATTGTATCTGCGCACGATATTTATATTTAGTTAATACAAATGTTCACATCCTCACGCTCCCGCACTAGGATTCCTGTGATGTGGTTGATATGGATATACACAAATTCATCCTTCCA
>DWPT01000843.1:0-21356 GCA_018251895.1 Agathymus mariae mariae
TCGGTATGAAAGCTGAGGTTCGTGTTACCGACGGCCGCTGTACTTTAACAGACAGAGTCCGTGGCTATTAACGTTACGTATATGCATATCGTTATCGGTATGAAAGCTGAGGTTCGTGTTACCGACGGCCGCTGTACTTTAACAGACAGAGTCCGTGGCTATTAACGTTACATATATGCATTTCGTTATCGGTATGAAAGCTGAGGTTCGTGTTACCGACGGCCACTGTACAAAGCGTCCAATATTTTTTTACTCCTATTGAAACCCATAACTCTCTCATTGTTGTATTCGTATCTAGTTTTGATTAGATACTAGATAGATTATATTAATTTTATGAATAGGGCACGCAGGTTTCCTAACCAAATTTTTGTTTATCAAAGATATGCGCTATTTAGTATATTATCCCCGTACCCGCGACACACTTACCATTAGCAGGTGTTGGAACCAACCTGGACCAACAGTCGGTTACAGAATATTGTTAAATAGTATTGGAGTAAGATGTATAACTTTATTTGTGAGAAACCAGGCTCCGAAAGCTAGAAGTAACGTGCTTCACAATACATTAGGTAAAAAGGATCCATCCCAACATCACAATCTCAAGAGTTATCAAAGTACACGGCGAACTCAACCGACCCACGAAAGTCGCTTATAGACGATCCACGTCATTCAATTTTTTTGCGGCTAGTATACGTTGTACGTAACGTCCAAGAAAAAGTGATAGCAAAAGTATAACAATGATCATCGTTATTATAGTACCAGCGCGTTGTTTTTCTTTTGTTTCGAGTGATTTTATTTTCAATATACCAACAATTTATTATTATAAGTGTTTTAAATATATGTGTCCAAGTAATTTTCATATGCTTCGATATATATGACAAGTGTATGAAATAGTATATAACTAATATAAGAACAAAGATACAATATTTACCTTTTAGCTATATAAGAATGGTTAGATCACGGTTGGTGCAATAACCACCTTACAGAGAATGAGCGCCATTTGTAAAGATTACCGTCAAACCGCGCCCCGCAGATTGTTCATTAAAACGGCTTAAAGTACTCACTTAAAGAAATACTTTAAAATATTTATCATTCGAACTACACTCTTTGGGTAAATCTACTTTTATTTAGCTGCACAGCAGTGTTGCAGTGAATAGTGATTACTTATATGGATTAGGTTTTTATGAAATAGAGTTGCTAGGGACTTCAACGACAAGACCGGATCGAGCTTTGTCGTTAACTGAGTTGGAGGATCATTAAAAAGCAAAGAATACATTTTTCATGAACCATTAACGCTGACCCTCACTCAGTATGCCGCACTAAGTTTCTCTACGTTGCAGGTGGCATGGACAAACACTGTTGCGACGCAGCACGTAACCACGGTCCTAGCATAAATATTTATCTTTCATATTAATGCCTGTCCTACTGGACAAATAGTCACTTCATCGTAGGCTAAAGTTTCGTCTACATGGTCCATTTCTTTAAAACAAGCTTATTCGTTTGTAACATACTAATGTTTTTAAATGCTTCAATTATCTTGATAAAACTTAGATTAAAAAGCATTTCGTTGGATGTATATTTGTATTTGTTATTAATAATATCTTATGGCGTTTGTATGACGTACTCTAAATATTTAATTTATGGGCGGTCTTTTAAGTCAGGTCTTCTTTTTTAAACTGACGAAGTAAATGATGACTTTCTTTGGATAGATGAATTCTTTAACTTCGTACGAATTATTTAAGCATTATACTATTTAATGTTACATAAGAGATATTCTAACATAAATAAATTACATTTGCATTTCTCTTTCAACTCAATATTAATACAACACGAAACGATAATAAAAGTTGAAATGTCTCTCATTTCGAGTGATCTGCGCGCGACAGCCGCTAATATTTTATACCTTGTCATATAACATGGATTTTGCGTTTTAAAGAGCCTCGTAAAATATAGAATTCTCAGGTGACTTCTCTTTGACATTCTAATTTATTTTTCATACCAGCGTGTACCGTTTTACTCTGACCCCCTACGATGGGACCGTTAACCTTAAACTCGACGAAATAAGGTTCAGTTTAAAACAAACCGAAGTTTGACAGCTGTGTTACAGCGTTGCCATCTGTTCGACTCGTTACTTGATTTAAAGAAGAAAAGAAGTTTATAACAGTGTTAATGAACAATTCTATGAAAATATGTTGAAAGCGACCGCTTTAAGAATATTTTTAATCGGCTATAATTTGTAGTTACTTTTGACATTTATGTCATTTTTGTCCTTTATCGCTAAGTTTTAGCATCCTCTTGGCTGCTACCTAGCAGTTTGACACTGCAGAGCAGGCACGTATCTCGATATCTTCAGAACGGTAAAGGATTAGTGGCAGGGCAAGAATATTACCTATAACTATCAATGATGTGGCGATGAAGCACTCGACTGGGCTAATACGTGACCGACGTTTTGTTCTCGAAGCTGACGACACCGAGACAAGTTTTCCCGTAACAGCTTTACACCAGAAGTAGTTAGTGTAAAAGTGATGGAGTAATATTTGTTATTTCGAGACGCTGATGCGTAACTATGATAGGTAAGTAGTGCTGCAGTCAAGTTATAACAAAATGCTCAGTAGTCTGTCTCTTCCTCTCTCAAAAACTGCTGCTGCACGATTTTGCATTTTTGAAGCTTTAAATATGCAGAATAAACAAAAAAATCATATATAAAATGCCTCTTAAAGTGCCTAGTGGGTCGCTCCTCCCCTCTATTGCGCTGCATTGATTCAGATTCATGTCGAGCTCTGTTGCAGTTCCGGATGCCCAATAATGGACAGTCTACCAGATAAATTAAGAAAGCCTGTTGCAAAGTAATGTATACAGAAGCTTCTCTAGTACCTGATGAATCGTATATATATGTACATAGCAATATGTAATTTAGAACTGTATTCGTGTATTTTAAGGATCATGTTCTCGAATCGAAGCGAAGTGAATTAGTGAACATTCTATTTAAAATGTTTCATATTTCAAAATATTGAGCAACATACTCCACCAGAAAACAATAAAATCTATAAACAATAAACAAAACACCTTAAATGGATCTACATCTAATATTTTTAAATCAATCACTCCACTCTTTACAGGAACCGATAAATCACGCCGGAAATCCCGGACGATCCCCGAAAATCCGGACACGAATCGTTTATTAAGATCCCGTTGGAGTAAAATATTCATTAATTGATTCCGCCCTTCAAGACACCCTCATTACTTGGGGTTGATTAACGCAACCTGAGTAAAGAGCCTTTATCTTTGATGATACTTTAATAAAATTATACTGGCTACTCGGTTACGTAACCGACTTGTTATCTTTCTAATTTCATTTTTTAAATTCCATAGACAAGGTGCAAAAAATTATTTATAATTTGTAACTATATATTGTATTTATAACTATATATATTGTATAAGAGAATCGGTGAGAGTTTCTATTCTCTGTCGGTGTGGAAATTTAGGGCAAGTAAGAAACAAATTTTAATTACTTTTCTGCATCTATTGCAATAATCGAATGTGTTCATAATTCACAGAAGTAGGAAATTTATTAGATGCCTGATAAAAATGAATAATATTTCGTTTTGTAAATGTAAGTCTTAATTGTCAAAGCGAAGCGAGGGTGAATAACATTGTTATTACACAATTTATAACGTTTTTCTTCATGAAATTACATAAACTTTACAGTTTATATTTCCATGCAGGGAGAGTAGTATAGGATAATGAAATAGTAATATTAAATTTTTAACTTATTATCAAATCTATTCAATTTTCTTTCAGTAAAGATAGCTTATTTCAATTAACCTCCGGATCACAAAAGACTTCTAAATTTCTGCAATTTCTATTAAATCACTTGCTTCGGTGAAGATAAAGATCGTGAAAACGGCTTCAAACTTGGAAGTTTTCTCAAAAGTTTCTAAGACTTTAAAATGTTCAATATGTGAAAGATTATCAATTAGTTAGGCGGAGGTCGCTGACCTTTCTGTTTCTGAAAGGGGTTCTTCTTTATACCGGCAAAGTGGAAAATTACTTAAAAGAGTTCCTTCTTATTCTGAAAGAAGACCAAAACAGGGGGACACTTATAGTTTAGAATTAATAGATAAAATCAAAATGATTTCGGTTACATCAAATAACACATTGGTAAATTTGAATAAAATAACTCGAACAACTTAAGATACGCGCAACTAAACAATTTTAGACTAACTTCACATCCGTCAGTCAGTGTAAAGACTGCTCCGTGCTTATATCCAAGGGCGCTGACTGCTCCGCCGCTAATGGGTTGATGTCATTCTCTACATCTTGCCGGCTACTGGAGGCGTTGAGTAGCATTTATTTGACACACAAAAAGAACTTTGCACTTCTAATACATAGTTCTAATACATATTCACATAGTTCTGACTTTTTAAATAAAACCATCATAATTAAATCTGCAAACCTTTAATACTGTAGCGTTGCATGCAGCGTATTAGATGATAAAAACTCAAGACGAGACCGACCGCTGGTGAGGGAGTTGTGGGTTGTAATAATAAAAAAAAAACTATATTATTTATTATAGAGCTACATATTAATATTATTTATTATAGAGGTACTTAGCTCATGTCAAGATAAATTTTAAATGTTTATGTATAATTAAATTACGTTATCTAGTACAGAATCAAATATTCAGCGGTCAAAATTCAACAGTTCAATCTCTGATTTTCTTCCATGTTGAGAGTGACAAGGATTTAGAACCTCTACCAATGTTCTTTAGATGTGTATACTAAAGAACCATAACATCAACTCGGTTACATAATTTCTTAATTTCGCTGTGGTACTAACAACACTCCTCTATGCCAGTTACAATTTAAATACAGTGACAATACATATTCCGACGGAGTGATTTGACTGAACAGTAATGTTTATCAATAATTTATTTCGATAAGCTTGTCTGTTGGTTTTTTGCTGCACGCTACGTTACCAAAAAATGTGAGTAGAAATATTTTAATTGATACCGATCCAAGTGCTTGTGTATCTTCCAGTATCAGAAATAGATGGTATTACATGGAACATATATTACAAAAATCATCGTAGCAATAAAGTAACAGTAACTTTGAAAAATAAAGTATTTCTGAAGTATTATTTTACTGAAGGATTACATTTCATATAATTCATTGTTTTATCTTTTATTATTAGCATAATTCAGGTAAGAAAAATCTAGTAATCTATTGTTTCTTCTATCTAAAGTATGTCTGGAAGATATCGCTTGTAACTATAAAACTACCTTTTTTAAATCGTCACTATTATATGTACCTTAAATTATATATTAATATGAAGTATTGTTATTGTATTGTATTGTACTTGTCAAAATAATATTTAATGATTTCAGTATATTTTTTTAATCATTAAAACTTTTATTCATATTATTTAATGTTGACTTTTAAGTTGTTTAAAATGTACAATCATTTCTTTGTATACATCAAAAAGTATAGCTTATTAGGTGCACACTTGACTAATCACCCGACGTCTTAACAATGAACTTGAAAATAATTTTTTTTTATCGGATAATTTAGTTCGTTCATTGTGAAAAAATATCTGTGTATACCAGTTGTGTTGATTTTGTTCTATTTTATACCCTGGGTTCTATTTTATAAAGAAAGAAATCCCTGTTACCTACGGACTGAGTTGACTCCACGGCATCGCTGTTCTCACCTACGGATATTAATTAGAGGTAAACAAGTTCCCTTTGTAAGATTTTCACTTCATTCCCTCAGACAACGTCATTCGGAAGATAACAACGTGAGATAATACACACAAGTAAATCCACTATAAGTATACTTATACAATATGCACACTCGCACATCTCGTAACGCATTCATATATAAATAAAAGACCCAGAGCTTTCGTATCACGGGACCGTGTCTGTTTCTTCATATTTAAATAAAGTGAATATTAGGTATAACGTCGTATACGTATATTTAAGACGTTCGCCAGTGTTGGCGGGATGTTGTATAACGCCATCCCGAAGATTCATCTTAATCATAAGCAGCGAGGTGCGACTCGCGACTAATTACCGCGACTGGGTGTATTAATTGATTATTTGTGTCAACTGGCACCGACTGCGTTCATAGAAAAGTACGCTCGCTTTACTAAACGAACCCGTTGACTGCGCGCGCACGGTAGAGTCAACCTTAGTGCCGACAAGTAAGAGCCACGATGGCTGCGGTGTGCGCTGCTATTTGTCTGTACTTTTTGTGTGCGGTGTACGGAGTACTTTGTGAAACATTTTGCAGTATACTGAAAGAATGATACAACAAGCTCTTTCAAATCTTATTTCGAAGTGCCAAAGTTGAGCTTAGGGTGAACTGGTTTGGCTTTAATTGAGTTGTCGGTTGTACCTTAATTACATCTGCGATGAAAAATAATATTTAATGTGTATTAATGTAAAAACTTTGGAAAGGTAGACATGAGTTCGACATGGATATTTTGTTAAATATTTATCGGTGTAATTATTTAAATTGATTACATTTAATTGCTATTGAAAAAACTATAATTTTAAACGACTTAGCTCTGTTGGTGGTTTATGTCAGTCAACGAGGTCCCGAGTTCGATTATCGACAGTTATATGAGTGATAAACGTTTTCTCCTAAGTTTATGATATGCCATTTATGTATGTCCATTTAGGCACTGATAATTCTAATAATCTTATAGTAATTCTAGGGCAAAGTGTGCTGAAGATTATTTATGCCTACGCTTATGTGTATAAAATTTTGAAAAATATAAAATTGTGTAAAATTTAAAATTTTCAGGAAGTGGTCTTAGCCTCAAAGATTTTGTTGATCGTAAATCATAAATGACTAATTTAAGCAACTCGAGTTGCGCCTAAGATCAGAATAGGCAAAAGCTTTTGATACACATGACTCGTTACGATGACTTACTTTACCCAAACTAGTGATAATATTCGTATCGAATAATAATTAAACATGTATTCAGGATATAGGATTCGAAAGTAGGTCATCCGAACGGGAGATCGGACTTTGAAACCAGTATGAGTATTATTTAAATGTATATGTATATAACAACTGTTGAGTAAACAGTGTACCGAGCGTCCATGCGTGCCCAGGTGAACTAGTTTATCGGATAAAGTCGTTAAATTATAAAATCGTTTTAGTGCCTACAACGTAGTTGTTAAAGGAAGAATAAAATTTAATCATAAAGCGCTTCTCGGAGACGCTCATAAAACCACTGTATAGTTCGAGCATGAATTGAAAACATACCTTGATGGAATTGAGCCAATACGTTCATTCAGCTAAAGCGCGCGTAGGCGTCGACAGTAGCGCCTTGGGTGGCGAGTAGCGGAAGTTTTAAGGTTCATATCTAAGTATGTTGTTAAATTTAATAGACATTGAACGAGCTACGAGCGCCCTGCTGGTATGTAGACACCACTATTCGTCACATTACAAGGATCTCGCATATAAAACTTCTCTACGACACCGTGAATGAAACGCTTTCTTTTATTATTAAAAATCACTCGTCCATTATACACCATTAATAACAACACTTTTACTTAAAACTCTTCTTACACATCAAATATTAGTCTTAAAATGAGATATTTTTATGCCTATACAATATTATTGTTAAATAGGATGACAACTTTTACAATGTAATGTTACCTACGTATGCAACAAAGTACTGTTAATTGTACATGGTATGGTTCTTCGTTTGCTGCTCCCATAGCAGTACTTTCTTTTTTTTTTCTCCGAGGATACGCGGGAGGGAGGTGGTGAGTGCTCATGTGAGGCTCACGTTAGACCTAGGTACCTACTCACTAAACATCACCTGAGGTTGGCCTGGCGGCTTCTTAGCCTTCATCAGATGCGAAGCCTGTTGCGGAAGAGGATGCTGCTAAATAGCTGTAGAAGATATAGAATCATCATATTTATCGAATAGCCAACGTGAATACCGTCGATAGCGACCCCCTAATCATCGTTACACCGCACCTAGCCGACCCCTGCGCATAATCTGCTATCGCATACCTGGCGACTGGCGTTAACCGGATTTGGTGTTACGCGTTACAGACATCTGGCCGTGCGAGATGACGAGATAAAACATTTTTAAATAGCTTTTATTAAATTTCTATCACTGTATTTTTATATGACTTTCATCCGTGTGTTCGTGCATTTATGCATTTTTAAACGGAATAATAAATTTCGATGTAGTTTCTACGACACTTTTAGAGACACTTTTAAAAAGTTGATCTATACAATATCTTACTGCATAAATTATATATGAGGACGAAAAATGGACAAGGCCGTATAACCAAAACATGGCTACTGTCCGACAATTTGTTTATATTTTTAAAAATGTAACACATTTGTAACATTGGAATGTGAAGATACAGTATTCTATTTCTGTGTATATACGACGTTCGTCACGTGTTGTGTTAAAGACATCAACATAAAAATCAAATCAACACGAAACTTGCTGCCCGACACATTGCAGATGTGGAGATGTTTCGGCCGTAGGTGACTTACGTTTATATTTTTGATTTGTATTTAATATATCAGAAAATCGTTGCAATAATTTCCACGGTGGTATCTTCATTTATATTTAAAATCTTTACAGTGTAGTACTCCGCCACGCTAGCATTTGATGAACGTGATTGTACACATGCTTTTGGGAATACTGCGATGAACAGTTAAAATAGCTAATACTAAGTCTTAGAAAGGCAAATTAAGAAAATATTTCTAAAATATCGATTAGAGCGCCGTATGAACAAGATTTCGTATCCACCACGCATATGATTAACAATTCAAAAATTGAATGGTGCTTCTCAATCGCCCCCACGTGCACCCTTCACGCCCGCGGCCACAGGGGATGCTACCCCGAGTTACCCCGAAACTATTGTTCCACTTCAACTTTTAATTTCAACCCACCTATACCTTCGCGCTATTTATTTTATTCGGCTCAGCAAATAACTGCTTTTGAATTAATAGGGGGCGCCAGCGGCGTAACGGTCATTCGTATTATTTGATTTTTTCGATTTTATTTTTTATTACTTATGACGTTTGCGCGAGGGATCGCGAGGTGAATGAGTACTTTAATGAACGCGTGCCGGTCCACAAATATTATTATTAAGCCGTTTTTTATGTTTTGATCAGACCGTTTTACATTTGGTACAAAAATTTGGTTTTTATCTGCTACGCCCACTGACTTAATTAACGCTACGTTGTCTGTGTCGAAGAAAGTAAAAATTATTTCCATATGCAACTAAATTACGTTAATTGTAGGTTCCTATATGCAATAATAATATTAAATATGCAGGAACTAAAGACCACAGTCTAGGAAAATTCGGAGTATATTTAACACTAGACTATTGCTGAGAGAGCTATGACCAGCAGTGGAATATAAATAGTGGTCCGTCAACACTCGCCGCGTCGTACGAGCAATAGCCACTACTGAGTTTTGTTTGAATCACCTTGCCGATCACCTTTCGCTATTAATAAGATCAGATGATAGGAGCCGTCGCTAGCGCTTGATTTGTGTTGGTATTGTTACACTGAATCAAATAGAAATATCTGGACGATTCATGCAGTACGTGATAAGAGGAAAGAAATTAATAAACGCTCAAACGCATACACCCATGCATGCTCGCACTCACGCACGCACGCAAATAACGAATGAAATTAACACTCACATCCATGGTAAGAGATATATAAGTGTTTCGCCTGAAAACGCGTTAGTTATGACGCGTGGACATCGCATTTGTCTTGAGGTACTCAACTCAGCAGTGACTCCTTGATATTGCGTTTAAGGTATTAGCAACTTACCATCAGGTTGCTCGGCTTCTCGTTTGCTGGCTCTGACTATAAATATAAAGTTTTCAGTGATAAAGCTTTCGGTGTCTTCCTGTAACGAGTTACTAGGTGTAATTGTCTTGTTCGATAACTAATGACTGGCAGGGCTTTGTTCTTTGTAAATTTTAAAATATATTTGGTCGTCGAAGGAAGAATGAATCTATCGGTTTGTTTTGAATATTTGGTGACGCCTTGATATTAAGAATATATTTTAAAGGAATGATAATTATTTCATTAATACTCCGGCTCTATTTAAAATTTCTCTGTACATACATAACACAATATAGTTAGTATGTGATCATTTATCACTTTTTTAATATCAATAAATCCTACTGAATGAAAATGTACTTTTACAAGTTTTCGTTCCAAAAAGCAGCTTAAGCCTAGGTACGGTCACTTCATAAACAAACTTGGTAACGTCGGAAGGTAAATCACTGTCCGTTACGGCATCCGTGAATAAACTACATTTGTCACTACCGCCGGCTGAAAAACAAAATTTTCCGCAACACATATCATAGCCGACAGGGGTGTGTTAGCACGCACTGCGTGTTTCACACGGTGCGAATTTTTATTCCGGAACTACCAAATATTTCGCAGAGCACAGAATTTTGAACTAGGTAAGACGATTTAAAGTGGCGCCACTGCCTACCAAGATGAATTCTTGATGTGCAAGCGTGCTTTTGTGTCAGATGTATACGAAAGGTTGTTGTCATTCGACTACATAAGTAACAAGTACGAACGATATCCATTCTAGTTGGTAAATTGTTTCACTGCCTTCTGTAATCGTCGGCATGTCAATCACTTAAACAACCATACATCATGCAGTATTCAATATCAAACTAAATTTTAAAGAACTTTATGTGAAACTCACATTTGAAAAGTTGAAGAAACAACTGGATTGGAAACAAAAATAAATTTACTGACAAGTTGTGCAAATTCTGGGATATGTCACTGTCTGGCAGTACATTGCAATCTACCGCTCTGTCATAGCTCATATCATTATATAATTTACAGACACCTTAGGTCTTGTTATCACTCACAAAACTGGACGTAGTATCAAAATTTAATTACAACTTATATGGCAATATTAATTTATTTGAGTAGAAAACGCGGCGACCCCGGAAGCCAGTGCGTGCGCGGCAACAAGGTGGGACTGGGGCGACCGGCGGGACGGTCAGTGCGCGCGCTCTAAAGAAGTGAATAAATCTGCGGACGCACGACAAGGTGAATATAAATATAAAGAATCCGCGCACTAACTTCCGGAAAGTTAGGGTTGCATCTGACAGTGAATAAATAAAACAAAAAATGGATACTTATGGAAGTGAGTTACTTATTTTGTGTGACTATACACCATATTCAGTATCAAATCAATACCCAATAATCAATGCCATCCAACGACCACAATCTGCCAGAATCATGCGATTATATTATATTCATATAAAATACATTCACATCCCGTCGCGTGCTCTGTAGAAGAGTATAGAATTAATATTTTGGGCTTGAGTTATTTATTAAAGCTAAAAATTATTATCGATTCCCCGAAGAGCATAGTCAAGTCAAATACCTTTGAAAGAAACACGTTTACAATTTTCAATCAAATAAACCATAAACAAATAATGTCATTACCTCTTATAGCTGAGTTTTCCTACAGGGTACTTCGACACGTTCTTTATTGCTATCTGTAATGAAAGACTGGTAAAAGAGCACCACTGACAGAGGTTGGGTTAGACTCAAGAATATGGTACATCTCAAATTAATTAATGTCTCTCTGTAAATTGTAAAAAAGGAAAACAATATTTAGGAGCGTCAACCCTGAAAAGCGCGGTGGCGCATTCACCGTGAAGCGAGGTGATCATAAAGGCCCGGTCATGTCCTTACATAATAATGTTCTCGGAGTCCGCGTGGGGGCGCCAGGGCATCAGGCGACACGGGAGCCGCACAACTTTGGTCAAATAAACCGACAACTTTTACAGAATAATCTATACAGGAATATAATTTTTGTGTATTTATTTCTGAGGGTACAGAAATATTTTACTCACTTTATTTCAGACTAGCAAACCGCCCTCGCTTCGCTTCAGAGAAACTACCTTGCGCTTAGAAATAGCATTTGCATTGTTTTAGAAGTACGTTTTTACGTTCTGTGAAGCTATACATATAAAAAAATTCTAACTGACTGCTTTCTGTACATCAACGATATATGAGAAAAACCTTTATTAATGGCCTTTATGAACGCTATAGGACACACAATAATAGTTGTTACAATTTTTGTCTATTTTTCTGTATGTCTGTTTGTTTGTGCGTTTGTTCGCACTAATCTCTGAAACGCCTTAACCGATTTCGTTCTGGTTTTCACTTATATATTGTAGTTAGCATCACTTAGTACTTAAAGTTTGCTTCAAGCAATCTGTCCATAAATTAAAAAGTTATAAATTAATATTGTAATTTGACCAAAAAAAACAGAGGCCTAAAAATGCAGCTGCTATTTTTAAGCGCACGGCCTACTTTTTCTGAAATGAAGCGAGGGCTGGGTTTTATATATATATGTATAAATTAATTTATAGCAAATTAGCAACGCAGATCAGAACTAATACAGAAAGACGACCACAGCAAGGAGATATCTCAGAGACATTGTTAATATAGATGGATCTCAGAAGAATACTTGTCAGACCATTCATTTGGACGTTACATTCGACATCTACTCCAACGCACTCCTGTTCCGTCCAGGCAGGAAACGGTCAGCTCAGACAAACTATCGACACGCGTCATAGCGCCCTCCTTGTTGCTCAAGGGGGCTGTATGAATAATATGCTTTCCGACTTCTTTATAGCCTACAAAACTGCTTTGTGACACTCGTCTACTTGTAATATAAGTCGATGATGCGCTGTGAATGTGCTGCACCGATTAAAAAAAACAATATACCTCAGTACAAGTCACTTATAGAATTTGTATTTCAGTTGTCTATCTGCTAGTTTGCCCACTTGTAACGCAGTAAATGTAGATGGGCAACCCTTGATAACCCCGTGGTTTTGACGGTTTGAAAATTGTATTCATTTTTAAATTTTGTAAGATATATTTATATCAGAAGATCTCACCTGTGCACCAGCAGTAAAACGGTTCTGAGTTTCGGTATACATAGTTGAGAAATTTAAATAAAGGGCTATAAGGTTATAATCTCAATATCAGTGCTAAATACAATTAAAATAATTTGAATATATTTATTATGAAAATATAAGTCATTATATTATATTATTTTATTTAAAAATTCCATCGCTTTCGAAGAAATTGCTTCTCGCTTCTCAAGATGCTGTAGGTTGCTGATGACATACGCAAACAAAAAAATTATTGCAATTCCATGTCTGAACTGCATAGAAGGAAGATAGATACATACTTAAAATGTATTAAAAAAAACAACAATATTAAATTACTATCTATATTATCCAACGCTTGCATTTTAGAACTCATTGTGCTGCCAGTACGGCACACAGAGCGACTTTTTCAACTTGTTTTGCTGTCTACCCGCAATCACACACTTATTCAAACATTTCGACTCGAGATGTACTTTTTACAAACAAGGGTGGCTCGACGCGTAATAAAGCATAAAGAAAAACCGTGATATTATTGCTAGGGCTATTAAGAATCAGATCGGACCTGCACTTTCAAAAATTGGTTACCAAAAATATATATATTTTCTTTAACAACTTGTTGATCTCGAGCTTTGCAGTGGTGATTTTTGTAAATTAAATAATTCTGAATATATTTTTTGTAAAGTTCTCCATGATTTGTTTTACCTTAATAGTTAAAGAAGTCAAATTCGAGTCTATTTATTCAACTACCGCCGTACCAATTTTATGAGAAAAGTTCGCTGTAACAACCAGATCTCAATATCTAATTGAGTGTATATCTGTCATCACGATTAGGAAAACATGAGACTGTTTTTTTTTTCGTTATATACACGTTATGTTATGTTTGTTTAGTTTACAACAAATGTTCACTACAGATCGACTTCAAATAGGTCTGACCTCTTTAACGTAGACGGTAAATCTTCATTAACAACAGTGACCACTTCACATCGGTGAATTCATCGATACGTACAAAACTCATTTCTTTTGATGAAATCAAAAAATCTTAGATACTTGCACAACTTTTTGAATTCCCTGCACCTCTATTTCATATAACTAAGTTTTGAAATCTTCATCATTTTGATCAGCAACTACAGATACACAGAAGTGACCATATTTTCCTGACATTTGCCGTCCTGTCTAATTTTCTTTTCGTTTTATTTCGCTCTGCGCCCTCCAACACACAGTTAGTCAAACATTGGTATCGCATACGTTTGGCACCAAGGGTGGCTCTCGACATAATATCTGCTACTCAGAGGACTGTTCCATTATTAGTATTGGAACAGGTAAAGTACATTCAGTATGTTATGCTTTTATTTTGTTTCTTTGAACAAATTATGAGGATATTAAAACAGAGTAATGTGTTTTGGATGCAATCTTTGTTAAGAATAGTCCATCGTCATTTGAAATTAGCAGACTTCTCTTTCTTGCCTGACAACACTTTGATGATACCTTTGGTGTTATAGAGGTTCATGCGTGGCCCGGATTTGAATTCGTTGGCTAATAATATACCTTATAAAAATACTAGATGTAATAATAATATTATTTATTAAATATTCACAGATTTAAACCTCCGAACTAGGATTCCCTGTGCTGCGGTTGGCATGATCGTACACAAATATGACATAACAAATACTCATGAGCAAACATTTATACGTCACATATTTTTTCCTGGTAGGGAAGCGAAGCCGAGACTGGTAAATTTATTTACGTCCCAAATAATAATAATAATTATTATTATTGACCGAATAAATAATTAATAATATCTATTTAAAATTAAGAGTAGGTACTGATCTAGAATTTCATTTCACGCGTAATTTCCGAACACCGTTATTACTTGTCGAAAATAACTTATAAATTTTTCCGCTCATTAATCCCCCTTCCATTAGCATACCTATCCACAACTTCTTAATTACCTGTCTTTATAATTATTTCACCAAACTGCGACTTACGAAAACTCATTAGGGCGAGCGACAATCTTCATTATTTACCTAGAGTTCTAATTAATTCCTTGTCATGGTTTTTGCTTTAGCATTTGAGTTATATCTTCGGGACGGTCGAGGAAAAACGAGATGAAAGATGAATAGTTTCGTGCGTTCGAGTAAGATAGATATCCTTCTCGGTTACCTGATTACCATCTTTTGGCAATTAGTAAAACACACAAAACTCCACCCCTAGCGTGTTCAGCTCCCCTGGTAGGTGATGCTTAATATTCACTCGTAAATTACTTGAAAAGTTACCTCCAAGGTGGCTTTTAAATTTAAATGCACTTGAACGCAGTGCGAGTTCGAGATAAGGTCCACTGGAGTACCGATGCTACAGAATTAATGCGGTGTCTCAAAACTGAAAATTAACTTGGAAAAGTCACGTTTGGATTGTTGAGATGAGATATAGTTATTTATCAAAATAATCATTTTAAATGGAACATATTTACTGAATATTTTAAGTCATGGTTTATTTATTAAATTGAATTAATTGTATTCCTCGTACAATAAAATTGGATACATACTGAAGTAATATTCATTTGGGAATATTTTTTAATACATAGCTCACGATTTTTCATAACGAATACCTAGTTAGTTCCTGATAAAGATTTACACCAATAATATGTTTTTCTAACCGGCTTCAAAAAAGGCGGAGATTTCCAATTCGTTTGTATTTGCTCTCAGAACTCCTTCATTTATTAACCGATTTGGAAATTTCCTTTTTGGTTTGCGAGGTTGGTTTATTATTATTACTTTACGTTCGGACGTCCTTAAATTTAGAAAAAAAATACTACCCCTAAGGATGCTTTCACCCTTAGGATATGAAACCAAGAAATGTACCTTCTTCAAATTGTAGTGAGTTTTTATAAATACTTAGTTGTTTGTAACAATTATACCATTTATTGTATCAATAGCCGATAAACGAGCACACGCGCATCTGATGATTAGCAGTCATCCCTGCCCATCCACGTCCCTTACACTAAACGAATCACAGACGCGTGGCCGGCCAAGAAGAGAGGTATGCGTGGAACAATATTACTGGTTCCTCGACACAGCAACCGGTACTAGATACTGGAAGAAGTAAAGCAGTTAGCCAGCAAGTAATAGTAACATCAGGATATAACTGGGTGGTACAGAACTTAAAGTCCAACAAGAAGTACCATTTGCCATAGCCTGGTTCCTTATTCAGTAAGATGCATAACCATCAGGGGAGATTAGGCTAGATTCAACAATGGGCGGTGTCCGCTACACCCCTAATTTATTAATTCATTATACTTAACTATATAGAAAAACATGAAAAATAGTTTTCAACTACAGCAACAGTTTAGTACAAATGTTACTATATGGACATAAAATGAATGACATAAACCATTAATTAATTTTAACGACTTCACATTGTAAACATGAAAATCAATAGACAATTTACACATTCAAATACAGCAAGGTACTATTAAATCAATTCATTTGTAATTTCATCGGCCACAGTTCCAATTCTCAGCGATCTGTCGATGTGAATTTTCCACGCAGTCAAATGCGAAAAAGTTAGACAATTGGACAAAGGTCTTTGATTTTCGTAATTTTAAAATTCCACAGCCGCCATCTAACCAAATGGAAATTAAAAACAGCCACCTAATTTGGAAATAAAGGCAACGAGGTCTAATTTAATTTCGTTACTGTTGTAACGTCAATCAAGTGGTGTTAAATTGGAGATTTTATTTATTATCGTCCCGCGAGCACAGGCTCAAGAATATTGGCCAGCTATGTAAAAAGTAATACCGTTATACTGAATCATGCCTGCCTGGCTAGCTACCACCCTCCTGCTTGAGTCAGCCACCAAACGACTCGTCGTGTTCCGGCTGGGGGCCGACAACGCATCAGTGATACTTTTTATCTTGCTGATGTCCATGGGCGACGGTGACCACTTACCATCAGATGGCTCGTCTGCTCGTTTGTCGGCTATTACTATAAAAAAAAATTCATCCATCTCTCAAATATTCGCGAAACAAAACGGTCTTCGGTACTTCAGACAGAAATGTGATAATTATCGATCAACGTTCAGAGTTAATAAATGAAATCAATTATAAAATGTCACGCTACGGAATACTTTAATTACCTATGAGGTAATTGTCATACAACGGAACGTATTATTTGGTCATTAGATTTGGTAATTAAAGATTGACAACAGTCCTACCTGAAGGTGTGATGATGAAGTCTAACATGTTGATGGTACTACCCTATAAAACCTATTCACTCTCCTCTTGAAGACTCCCACATGATACCTAGCCGAGAACGCCGCCGAGGGCAAGCTATTCCAGTCCTAATGTAGTCCTTTGCAGTGCGCAAATAAACATAAATAGTACGTACATATTATCTCTTCAATGATGAACCGCCTTCGAATTGCTATTCCCGTATCAAAAAATAATAATAGGTACATAAATAATTGTAATAATAGTAGGTAAATCTCCATAAGGACATCATATTCCCGTTCTGTAAAAGGTATATTATTATAACCTCTATCGATCTTCAAAGAACACCTCTATGTTCGAAAAGAGACTCTTGTGATGAAAAATTGGGGGAGGTGCAGCCAGTTTTACACGCCAGGGAGTGAGAACAACAACATCGGAGGAGTCGTTTGATGTGGTAAATAGTTCAGTTTTATTTTTATAAAGTAACGGAAAGATGCATTTTATTTAACAGATTGTTGTTGATGTTTTATTTATTAACTTATTAAATAAAATTAACATAATATAAAACGGTTGCAAACTGTATTAAAAGAAAAATATATCAACAAATAACATGCGATCAAAAATATCATTAAGATAAAGATACAAGTTTACATATATTTACAAAAAATACAGTTATTTTTATTTTGTTTTCAATTGTTTTAAATTATTTATTGGTTTTTTATTGGTTTGAACTTTATGCTGAGGACTTTTTTTCGCCGTTTCTTCTACTGAGTGTTAAAGCACATTTTTATGTTTTTGCATTTTAATTTGAATATTGTTACCATTAATGATTACAGATTTTTTTTTTAATTCGATGCCACATCTGCCTTTCGAAGCTCGACTATTTTACCTTTTTATCTACAACAATGGCACTCGATATGATTGCCCGGGGAGCGGGGCTCGGATCCCGGGACTGACCGACAGATGCACAGTTTGGTACAGCCGTTTGATTGAACTAGTTTTTTGTTTGGAAATTGAAAATTGTTTGAGCACTCGAAACTTTTTGGCCGCCTGTTCGGTCATGTGTTCCAAGTGGACGGTAGTTAGCTTTGCGATTCATAAACGGTTTCGCTTTGGCTAATATTGTTTGGCTTTGACGCAGCACAAACGGCAGAACGACATACAAATGTTATGACTACTTATAGTTAATAAAATAGTAATAATAAAATAATAATTAAAATCGCACGGAAATAATTTAATATTTCTGAAGCACCGGTACGGCGGTGTGGCAACTTATAATTACCATAGAACTAAATAATAAAACGCAATATTTATGAAATTATTTAAAATAAGTTGTATTACAATATTACCAACTGCAGGTCAACTGATACCTACGATTAACTAAAATCCTAAACTTTGTAAAAACTTTTTACAAGCACCTGATCACGATTTAGAAAGTATTCAGAAGGCACGCCGACAGACAGTCGACAAACTAGATTATGCCACCTCCATCAAAGTCCAACTTGATTGATGAGTTTATCACCAAATGAGACTAAGCTACTTACACGATACTTAAGCAAAAATAAACTCTATTTTCATAGAAACAAAAAGCATATTTGGCGTGTTTTTTTAAATTGGTACCTTTTCCTAACTAATCGCCTCGCACAACAGACACATTGCCAATAGGCACAGGTAAATAGACTTTATGGCGTTACTTTAAGGATGAAGTATACTGCAAGATTTAATTGTAAGAGGTCGTGTCTACAGGTAATCCATCAATGTAATGTCAATTTACAACGTTTTACAAATAGAACGATTACCATGTACCTGTTTTATTCCCCTGTTCCTCTTTTGTCCATTTTTTTACTAATTCTTCTTCTAATTAACACATGTTTGGACCATAATTATATTATAGTTCATAGTATCGGGTGGTCCTTTACGGAAATACATTGTTATTAAATTATATTCAAATTAAACTGTTATTTATTTACTTTGAAACGAATCACGAACACAATATATGATTGTACAAACAGACATGTGTACCAAAGAAAATAAACAGACTTATAATAACTAAAAGTATATAGCAACATACCATCTACAACATATGTTTTACACCGAAACGTAGTATCATCAGGGTAAGTAGACTCTGCGACTGTTAGTCACAAGCGATTCATTTCCTTACATTATACTCACGGATTGTTGCAACGTAGAATAGCACTAATTTTATAGTGATCCTTTTAAAAGTATAACTACCAACAGGTTACTAAAGACATTTGTAATATATAATTGCTAATTGAAATGCGTATTTATTGAATGAGATGGTTTAAATATGATTTATATTAAATTTATCCGGGCAACAGTCATTAAAAAAACATGTGATATAAATTACACTAGATTTATGTAGAAAACAATTTGATAGGCAAATATAATAACCACTCACCTTATTAACATTTTCAATCTGTGCCCTGTGATATATCTCTATCGCCAGTGGAGGTTGATGCGTCATCGCTGATTGTGATCCTCCTCTCGCTGCACCGGCGGAGACGATAACTGCAACCCTCACCAATAAATAATACATAAATCATTCCCATACGGGGTGTCGCGTATTGAGATTTTATCGCAAACAAAAACGGTTTTCGGCAAACGTATCGTTTTTACAACGATACAACTGTATAGTTTATCAATGCAGTCGACTAACCACGTAATCGCTGCCATCAGCTCTAGTTACGAGTGTTGCAAGGTTAAAAATGAGTTGGCAAGGAGACGGAGAGCGGTTTGGCGACTGTAAAAGAATTTTGCATCCGCGTGTAATTGTCTAATACCCCAAGAGTCTGTGAGTGGTCGTTCCATTACCATTTTAATGTTATTATTGGTGTAATCGTGAAGTAAAAACCTCATTTAGCTGCGTCTAGACGTCACGGTGGCTGGACTACCTACCGAAGTACGGTAATGAGCTTGCGAAGAAATCAGTAAGTCCTTTTCGATGCTATACTTAAAAAAAATACTTATGAATTTCATCCAATTTAAATGTGATTGTTTCATTAATAATGACTTTAATGGATTAGAAAAGTGAATAAAGCACTGAAGTGATTAGCGATAGTTAATAATATAATGTTCCAAGCGCTAACTGACTTATCTGTCCGGATGGGTTTTGTATCCAGAGTAGAGTGACTAGGCTTTTATAAATTAGCGCGTTCAACATCATGATTCAACTTCATCACCACTTACCATCGGGTGGGATTGTTGTCAAACATTAACTTATCTTATGTAAAAAAAAAATCTAAGTCGATTTGAGGTTGAAAGTTCTATCAGTAAAAAATCCCCTTTATTAATAATAGCCGACAAACGAACTGGTCATTTGATAGTAAGTTGTCATCGCCACATATCATACTTGACCAACCGAAACTGTAAGAAACTTATCTTTAAGATTCATTGCAAAAGGAAGATGTTAGGTAGCCAGTCACGTCAAGGACTATCAGACACGAGTGCCGCCGGGATTTGACTATATAGTACACAGGTTGAAGTAAAGGAGTTAAAGATATATAGATCACCTCAAAACCCATAAATTTTCTTCTTACTTTGCAGTGTGCTGCAATAAGGTATTCTTAAATTATTAATACAATTTGCTTATATTAATTTATCATTACCTACCTACCTTTTACGTTTTAAAGAATTGTTGGTTGTTAGCAAATATTTTACGTGTCTAATATTTAATTTTTATTATTAAATAGTGAGGTTTTATATCAATCAAAATGTCCGCGGCCGTCCTATCCAAGATTACCTATACCATACGTTAAAAAACTGGCTAATACGACTTAAGTTACGGATCAAATAAATTTATGACGAAAAATAACCAGGCCAGTTCCACTCTAGTGCAAGGACATCCTTATTCTGCGAGTACCCAGGACCAGTAATTAGCCACGCATTAATCAAGTTCATACGCGGCGCCTAATTAGCGCCACAGGAATGTGTTCCCGTGATGTGTGGTACTGCGTGGCGGGGATGGGAGACTATGTAGAGGGAACCAGCAAAATATTATTAATGTAACTAATTGGAACCAACAGCCGTTCGAACTATTTGGCAAGTCCAGTTGTACATAGTGTCCCCTAAATTTATTGTGATTTTGTTTTAATTATATTTTTTTGTATTAACTAATAATTAGCACATTAACTCACTGAGAAATAATTTAGATATTAATATATTTTAATCATTTGTTTTGCGAGCATTACCTTAGGA
>DWPT01000844.1:0-21351 GCA_018251895.1 Agathymus mariae mariae
AAAATAAGTTAATGCTTGACAACAATCCCACCTGATGGTAAGTGGTGATGAAGTCTAAATGTTGAACGCAGTAACTTATAATAGCCTATTCACTCTCCTCTTGAAGACTCCCATATCAAATAGTTGATAATAAAGATAATAAGTTAATAATTAAATGAAAGAAATTAATGACAGCTATTGACTTAACCTATAAGTTCTTTTGTGTTTATGTAACCTGCTTGACATCCAAATACAATTAGGCTTTACTGTATCTTTGGACAACTTAAAGGTCAGTAGAATTGGTCATAATTCTGGCGTGGCTCGAGCCCAGCTTTTGCCAACTATATAGGTAATTTAACTTAAGCGGCTTGTTTTCGAAACTACAAGACGTCGGCTACATTAAGAAACCCTCTTAAGAAACAGTAGTTTTTTATGATACCAATTTCCTAATAATCAATTCTTTGGTCAAGTCTGAGTTACCTATCCATACACGCCTTATTTTTTCATTATATCCGAAGAGAAAATTCAGGACGGCAGTAACTTGAGAACTGTAGTAAAATAATCATTCATAGAATAAATGTATAATCTCGATCTCGATAATACGGGATACGGGCACGATCCAGAACAAGAGTGACTTTAGATAAAGATGTGTGGTATATATATGTATAATGAACATATTTTGACTCATGCACAGTATTGTATTGGGATTCATATACTTGACCCTTAAAGTGATTTCATATGAAAAAATCCACACACATTCGATGAATGCGGTGATAATGACTATAAAATGTTATAGGACTGTTATGTGGTTATACAATAGCGAGAGAAAAGTTTAAAACTGTTCGTTTACCAGGTATAATATTCTATTAAACTATCTACTGATAGATAAACATTATAAACAGGTCTAAGGGAATTGTATCATTCAATAATGTTCAACCATATTATGAGTTTGTTAGTATTTTTGCACCATTTAAAGTCCTACGGTAGATATTAATGGTAAAGATATTATTGCGTTATAATGCACTCAAACAAAAGAAATTGGACGTGATCACGTCTCTGTTTTTACATACTGTTAATGAAGAAATTGCAATTATTGGCTTCGACTAGTTAGCGCCATGATGAATCACACGAAAAAAAGACAGCTAGAAAATAAATGTTCGAAATCTTTCTACAAATACTTTTAAACGGTATAAATTTGTTCTATATATAAATCTCACATTGTACATTAATGTAACTAATCTACTTTTGTGTTTTGTGTATTTAGTAATATGACTATAGTATATTAGCGACATATGATTCCAATCGAAGAAGAGTGCGAATTTATAGAAGTTATTAAACTTTTTTATGTATATACGACCAGTATTTATTGAACTTTTACACAAATAAAATTTGGAGCCGTATCGTCTTTACCGCAATATATAAATTAAAAAAGGTATGACATAAGAAATCAAAGAAAATATTAATTTATAATTTTTATTTTCACTTTTTATTTATATCAACCTCCATCGTCAGTATTGGCATCTTTACAAAATATAATAATCCCTTTTTTTATTGGAAGAATTAAAACAAATTATATTAATTTGGCAAATCCAAATTCACCTGCATAACAATTACAAAAAATTATGTATAAACTTCACATAAATGTTTATATAAAATATACATTTTTTACAAAAATGTAACATTATACACTACGCCGGCTACAAGACTATTGCTTTGTTATAAAAAATACTTAACATCGGCTAACGCTAAATATCATTAATAATTAAAATAGTCAAAATCAGAATGCAGATATGCTTATTAATCTCAGATTATGTACAGAGAAATAATAATAATATACAAATGTACAATAACATTAAAAGTATTAGCTAATTTCATCGAAATCATTGACGATAGTATGAGAAGAATCATCAGTAAAACATCAGATCAAACAGTTACAATGTGCCTTGTGTAAGCGCCATCTCCTCAATTAATTTAAAAAAGAGAATAAAATTAATACATTTACGACGACAAGGCGTTACATGGAATATCTATCTAAAAATATTACGTTCAATATTGCACGTTGCAAATATTTAGCGCTCGCACTACACCGATTATAAATATTCTCCAGGAATGAATAACTTTTATGGGCAGGTACAATGAGCCACACTTGAATAAGCTTGTACGAAAAGGCCACGTTTGAAAATCCTAAACATTATTGAAATCTAGTTCGATCAGCGTTTAAAATAAATCGCGTTACTTTTAAACATAAAAAGTAGGCATTTATGTCAACCAACCGAACATCTTATTGATTTTCGAATAAAATGTTGCCATAAAATTTTTTGACGTTGAACAATTTTCACGCGGCCTTTTCAATGCTGGCCCCTTCACAATGTTTACCCCGTGTCATAACAAATTACACACGATTTTAGTTTGTACACTTTTGTTCAAGAGCTCCAATTGCGTGTTCATTGACAACAGTTGTGTTGACCCATAGTACAACAAATGCACAGATCTCCCACGAGTCCTGACTCTACCGAAGCCGTTATATACAAAGCGTTCTTTTTGGCCTGTCAAGTCCTACATATTCGGTGGATTTCTATACATTTTACAAGACTTTCTATTTACTCTATACAGAAGAACTATCCCGGTGGGCCTTATGTAGACATTACGTATTTATTTACAAGTGAAATAGTCCCACTGTTAGTCTCTTATTACTTAAAATGTTTGGCATATATTTTGTGACTTTCCATACTCTATTTTGTACCTAACGATGTTACCGCTCGCTGCTCTATGGCACGTTAGCCGAACACAATAAGGCACCAATGTTTAAGGCACGAACTTGTACATAATATAATAATGTATACAATAAAAGTTGAAAGTATTTACTGAACTCTTATGGCACCCTATTTGCACGTACGTAAACATGAGTTCTGGTGTTAAATATATATCATAACGATACGAATATATGTAATATGATTAAAAAAATGTTTCACTTCAGTCTTCAGTCCAGAAATCTCAATAGGCAATAGTAATCACAGAAAATGTTGTTTGAAAAAATCATTTTTATGGTGCCGTTTTCGTACTCCTCATTCGTGTACTTGCTGATCATTTGAGGTCAATATAGGTCAATATAGGGCTGATATACGATACGAATATCTTAAAAGTTACTTCCTCTGTGTTCTTCATAACTGAACAATAATTACTCTCAATGACTGATATAAAACCTCTTATGCTCAAGATCTTTGTTTTTTCAAAAGTCATATTTTTATTTTATAATATTTTTTTATGTTAAAATACAACAAAATCTCTTACGTATTGTATGTATGTTTTTATAACATAATCAGCAAGCACAGACTACTCGACACACAGCCAAGTATCACATCGAATCTGTCAATCAATGATAAGCCATAGAGAAATCCCGTACAAACGTTCGATCCACCCCTTACAGCTAACTAGACGCACTCGCCTGTTCAATCAACCATTCAAACTTGGACACCCAAAACTCTGTCCACGACAAAGTCATACCTCACATCCTCAGTCTTAGCTCCGTTACCTTCCGTTACATCATCCGTTGGTTTGTTTTGCTGGTACATTTGGTCTTCGTCTTTTTCGCGATGGTTCAGGCAGGGGTTTTTACACTCGACGACTTTTTGCTGGCTCTCCTCGCTCTTATCCTGACTCTGGCTCAACGCTTCACGTCTCAGCTCGTACGAGGTCTTGGAGGATCGACCGTCGGGCGTCCGTCTCTCCTCTAACTCTTCCTCCCAGTCGTCTTCTGAGAGAACGTCTTCTTCGTCAGGAAGGACTGGCACTGTAGTTTTAGTTCGTGTGAAAAACGCCATCTTTTCCCTGTTGAAACAAATTAGTTTATTAGCAAGATTCCAAATGTCGGATAATAAGTTTATTTAATATGCATTCTGGTATAAGAATACATTTATATATATTATATATGATAGATTGTTATAAACAATACAAAATAGTCATGCATTTTTGTATCCTGTATTTTATTGTAAATACTTTGGTATTACTAGCGATTTCACTACCAGCTCGTTCCAACAATCAATCAAAAAAATTTAAACTTCAATACCTACTAATGGCGTTTATATCTCAACATAAATTTTTATAATCGTTTATAATAATGTGCTAATTTAATTTCTGTATGATCATCATCATTATCATCAAAACCCATAACAGTTACTATCGCACTTGGATGCCACACACGGAATTAAAACTATAGTCCAATACAGGTACAGATTAACAGACTTCTACTATATTACGGACATTTCTCAGGTACGTGGGCACTTTCGCGATGTTTTCTACACCAGCGTAAGTAATAATAAATTTCTTATACGCTCATAACTTTGAAAAATTAGAGCCCCCACCCCAAATGGTCATAATTTGTCTTTATTGTAATTGTGGTTAGTGATGAGATGATAACACTTACTTGAAGGTGACTAAGTCAGGCTTCCTGCCGCCCTGCCGTGATCTTCTCAGCCGATAGATCTCACGGCAAGTGCGATGCAGTAGTCTTGATACCCGGTCGCCTCCAGCCTCGACTGGCGTTGATATGAGTCGTCGAAGGGTTTCGTCTTCGGCTACCCAAGCGGCTACCGCGGGGTCACCACGGGCACACGCTTCTTCCAGGCTATAAAAAGTATACATCATACATATGTCTATAAAGTCTTCATTAAATAATTCAAAAATACAACTGGAAAGTAAAAAATTAGAAATATCTAATTGTTCGGTATTCTATTCAAAAATAAAAACAGTATTATAAAGCATTGTATAGCCGTCATATCGCCATAGATAGCATGCAATATAAGTCGTATGTTAATGCACCAAGTCCTGTACGTCAAAATATATAAACACAAAGCCCAATTGTCAAACATCAACATACGTTAGTTGTCTGAGTGTTACACAATATATAACATGCACAAGTTGTTTGTGTTGTCTGTATATCTACTCAATCGAACTCATACTGAAATATATCATCGGAATAATCCGTCAATATAATTCACATAAAAGTTGTTTACATTTTAAAATCTCACCGTTTCTTTAGCTGCTGTAGATGCGTGATCTCATGTCGTAAATCAGCCAAGCGAGAGTGTTGAGCTCGCAGGTCCAGTGTAAGATCAAGTGAAGTACGCGCGCTTCGAGTCTTGGTGGAGGCACCGCGACGACACGCTGCTCCGCCTCGTACGCGACCCCATCTGTGCCAGCAAATACGTAACATTCAACATAAACATCCCAATACATCTCTGTTCAATTGTCGGGCTGTGGTCTCCATCAAAATGAGAGGGTTAAAAGCCACAGCCGTTGAATCAAATAAACCTTCGAGAACGTTATACAGAACCCTTAGATATGCAGCTTTTCACACAATGTTATTCTATATCAAAACAAGCGATTGATTTTTTTTTAATTGTGATTGTATTATAATGATAATATTTTATGTATATAACTTCAAAAATGAAAACTTTATAAAACCCGGACCGCCTGCTTGACATCGGCACTTAGGTCACTAGGTATTTATGAAAATGAAATAACCGTTAGTGTTCTCTGATAAATCACTAGTTTCCGAGCCAAAATAAACTTCCAATAAGTTTTAAAATAACGATATTGTCAACATCTACCGTTTCCCAAAAACATTTAAAAAGTACAAGTACCAATTCTACCAATTGTACCAATTCTTTAAAATAATATACCAACATAAGCAATTAAGAAGATGATGTATACGCAAGATTTGTAATATAATAAAATTTAATTACATGGCCTTATTAGTATATCCTGTTGAATGAGCCAGTTTTAAATTTGAATAAGCCAACATTTTTTTTATTTGCTTGATTCACTAAATTACTTTATTGGTGTCTTAGTTACTATTAACAGAATGTATATGTTGATATGTTTACCTGAGCGACCTCCGCTCACGTAGCGTTCTGTCAAAAGGTATACCCGCGGGCGCAGCCCTACGCGCTCCTACCGACATCCAGGAGTCAGACTCTGATCGATTTAGTCTGTAAATAAAACATGTTTATTGTCTATGGATAATTTGCTATAGAAAACTCGTTGAAAAGTTTATACAGTAGTATATGTATGTATACAGAGAATAATAATTTTAACAATTAATTGTTTAGTTGTCTTTATTTTCGTAATTAAATCTACGTATACAATAAAATATTTTCCATAATATATTATCCAAATGAATTAATTATGTATATTTTATGTTAATTCTTCCAAGAATTACTAGGTTACCTGCAAATGTACTGCCCCTTAACAGTGCTCTGCGGTTGTGGCGAGAAAGTCTGAGACCGCTTGATCGTCGCTGGGGCTTCTTCGGTGTCAGCGTTGACTTGTTGACTTTTCCTGCACAAGATAATAAATTTTAATTATAACAATTTACAGATTACAAATAAAATAATGCTCACAACACAATCAACTAAGTTATTTTATGACAAAAATTTAAAACCAGTAGAATGAAATATAGGTTAACCAAAGAAGTCAAGAAGAAGTATAGAAATAAAAATAAAAAAATTATAATTCATGCGTTTCAAATTCTAAATGTACAATACAATAATGATTAACGAACACAAAAAAAAATATGAATTCCATACAATTCTACATTGAATAGACAATGCCAAAATTGAAATAATTTATGCATAAAATATAACTTTTCTCTAATTTGGCTCATTCAACATAAAAATTTGAACTGTAAAAGTTTCAAAATTAACACAACCTGATATTCAAAATGAATGAGATCGCCTTGCATTCTAGTTCGCTCCGTTTGGTTAACGTCAAATGTGGACAGTTCCTTTGACGACAAAATAATGTAATAAACGTCAAATAACACTTTATAATCATAGATACATTCACATTGTGCTATTATTCCATGCCATGCAAATAACATGCCATAATACAAACATCTAAAATATAAGATAAAAACCTTTTATGTACGTTATTAATTTTGGTTATAATTTCAATTTATGTTTGTGAAGAGTGCACGAGTAAACAAGTAAGGTTGAAAATAATTAACAGGATGTAAACTATAGACAAATGAAATAGAAATAGAGAAAGAATAGAAATAGAATATGTATCGATTTCTTAGATTTAAATATTAAAACAATATAACTATGTAGAGATATTTTAAATGTAAACAGTCTTAACGTCTTCATGTTTACTGCTGTTGGCTATGAATGTAACACGTATTAAATGAACTGGTTTTCAAACATTTGAAAATGGAATTAAATTTTACAAAACAAAAAAATATTTGAAAGGGCCAATTGACAGTTTAAATCCTGCTAACGGAAACATATCATGGACACACGTGGACACAATGGAAACATACCTATAGGTACAGACTATATACAGATATGTAACGGACGGTATGTATTTAATTTTCAATAGGCGTCGCCGCTTGCGGCCGCCCGTCGGCCTCCACTCGTCTCAAACGTTCTAAGTATCTGATGAAAAAAGGTCATTGGTGTACCACGTTGAAGAAGGAACCTCGGTTGTAGAAGTTTTTTTTAATGTACAATATTTTCCTTAGTTAACATTCTATGCTAACGAGTAGTACCATTGTACAAATTGATTCTTTACCTTTTTTGAGTATCCTGTGTATGTAACTTATTGTGTATAAAGTGTTGGACGTCATGTAATTAAAAAAAATCCCGTCCGTCCGTCCGGATTTATCACGTAACACAAGGGGATGTTGTTAATACTCGCTTGATTATAATAACAACAATAATAAAAAAATAGAGACAACGCAGACGAAAGTGCGGGGGGTTGAGAGCAAGGACCACACAGATACTCTCGTTAGAATGAACATAACAACGAGAATAATCCGCCCACATTTCAATTTGAGAATATGTCCTGCATAGACGCATTATATAGAAAGCCAATTGTTATAAATTTACTGTTCAAGACACCACAACCAATTATAATTCAGCTATTTACAGCGGTAACATAAAAAACTCACACCGATAATAATATCACAAGCTTTTTTCCTAATATATAAATACGCCATAAATAGAATGCCCGGAACCTTGCTAAAATACGAACTCATAACCATATCATGTAACTATAACAGAGTGACGTAATTACTTACAACCTGCATGGTATTTTAAAGTATTAAGGAGAAGTTTGGCCAATATTTCTCCAATAGAGGGCGTAGCCAAGACTATTTATTTTTAAATCAATATATAAAAAAAACGGGGCCTTACCGTCTGTGCAACTGCCTCGCGCCTTCCGGACAGAAGTTGCATTCAGTATTGGTCTCTTTCTCAGCGGTTGACGGGTGCAAGTATTCCTCTTCTAACGCCAATTCCTCTTCAGGGATGTAGTCCTCAAACGAATCTTCTTCTACAATCTGTTAGAAATATTCATATAATCAAGTAAACAACACACACATGAAACTCCCGGTTGGCTCTGACATTTGTGTGATAAATAAACGCCATTAGATGTCATAAAAAAAACGAAGGCAAATAATAATAATTAGAATCTAAAATTTAATTTAATAGGATTACTAAAAAAATAGCAGACCAGATATTTGAGGATTGTAAAAATTAAAAAATACAAAATTAAAAGAGTGATTCTAATAACACGTATTTTATTGCACCAATAATTTTAGCAGCACGGTGGTATAAATACATCGCACTAGTCTGGCCACTAACACCTCCAATCCACACTGAAACTTCTCAGTTTCCACGTAAATGGATCGCTAACGCCTCGAATTCAGACTAACCTGATTAAGTGGTTCTCTGGACTCGTCATCATCGGACTCCGAATTGTCCACACAGTCCACGTTGCACTCCGCGCCCGTCATGCTCTCTGGACCTGAACCAATATAAAACTTCACATCAATTTCTCATCACAATAATATCGGGGATGGTATTCCGGTGACGTCTGTGATTAAAATGGACTACGATCAAATAGTCATAGAAAAGCTGTTTTAAATCTTTATCACAATACCACAGAAGTAACACTTCATTCAACTTTAGCGTACAGACAGTTTATTTTATCGTTTAAATTGGTATGATAGTCAGATGCAGATCTTAGAATTATCTAGTTTAAGAGTCAAAAGTCGAAATAAGTAATTAACTATAAACTACTTTGGAAGTATGGTAGAGCACACCACAGACAATTTAATGAGTAGAAGTGACTCTATCTCCAGTTTGATAACTTGGTGAGGTAAGTTCACTAAGTAACAGACGAGTATGGTAAACAAGTTCGCGAGGTAATGTATATACTGGATGGCTCTAAATGTTCAGCTGTCATTATTCTCTAAATTAAACACGCAGCTTCACTCATTACAATTAGTAAAACTAACATGAAATAAAACGAATATTTGATTTTTACTAAATAACTACCAAAACTTAAATTAACTAAAAGACAACAAATTTAGTTAATAGTAATAATCAAATAATGTTTTTTATTTCATTTTAGTCCCCTTCTGTATCCTAAATTGCACTGATATCTCATCGAGTAATCGCATAATTTCGACCATAAATGGTAAATGCATGTAATAGACACTATTCTCTCAATACTCATCTGGTCTGACGTCACCGGCTTAGACAACATTGAAAGTAGGTAGAAATAGGTACCTCTATTCCTCGTGAGAGTAGACGTTTGCGACGATATGACCGTGGACTCGTCGGAACTCTCGTCCCTCCGCATACACCTGAAGCTGAGAACGTTGTACCATTTCTGGGACACCGTATCCGGGTCGAAATCCGCCAGACTCACCTGGGCACAACCCTGCAATCGAAACAGGATTTTAATGCTAGTAAAACAAGACACATCCTAGGTTGTGACGTCTGAGGGTCAGTTCATAATCGCTCTCGCCCTAGTTTATTCACATGGCACTCGAGGCGTTAGCCGAATACTCAAATTTGGCTAGTTGTCATCATTTAACAATATTTGCAAGTAACTCGCTAGCTTTATATCCTTCCTATATGCAATAGTGTTGTAAAAAAAAAGAATCTCAACGTTCTTTTTTCAAAATTGCTCGCATTCGACACTCACCAAGCACTCGGCGCCGGCGACGAGGTTCAGTTGCAACGTGGCGGCGCGTAGCGCTCGCGGCGTCAGCGCGGCGCGCTGCACGCGATGCCACACGAGCGTCGAGCCGCGCCACGCCAGCGCCGCGCTCGCCAGCGCCACGCCCCCGCCGCCGCCCACTACTAGCGCGCCGCGGACCGCACTGGCCACATAATACTCATATTGAAATGTATGTATTAAATACATTGACTATGTAATTTTATAAATAACATCTACAAATATGTATTATCGATATTAGTGTTTTTGACCCCCTGACTTACACCACAGTTAGACAATGTGGCGACTTAAATAAATTGTTTAAATAAACCGTATCGTGAGTACCCGTTACATGATAAAATGTAAAAATAATACGACGAAATTTGTTTAAAATGAAACGTTCTACACGAAACATGAAGTCGTATTAACAACTATAACTTCGTTGCTTTGTTAAGAGCGTAGTTAGAACTACATCTTTAAATTACGTCTTGACAGCTCTAACAACGCCATCTATTGCCATATTCGTAAATCAACGTGCCCTCAATGTGCCGTATAAACATACTCACACTTCAGTCCCAATATCGATATAGAGCGCGTGGAGGTTTCTCGCTCTTAGGATACCGATTTCCAATGCGCTCTCGTCCACGCAGTATCGGAGTTTGATTTCTATCTGGGCACTGTTCACTGAAAAAATATAAACAATAATACATTATTATAAAAATACAGATAGTTTATACATTTAATTATTTGCGTCCTGAACCACAGACCTTAACAAAATAGGGACACAAGGACAAATTAGGGAGCGCCAGTTTAAAATCAATATTGAAAAAGAAGGTAAATTTTAAAATATTGATGTTCAATATTTTATCAAGTCCTGATACGCAAATTATCGAGGGAGATTTAAACATTTTGATAATCCAGAACGACATACTTGTTAATATAACAACGCTGCATATAATTAACGTTACCCGTGTTAGCGTCGGCCGCCTGCGCCGCCTCGAACACGCCGGAGTCTCCCGCCACCGACTCATCGCTCACTGCCGCCGACACCGATCTAGTATTGGTACCTGCAATATACGTCGTTTGTACATAAATACAACTCGGACACCATTTGTGTAAACATACGTTAAAGGCACTAAAAGAAAAATAAACGCCGAAAGAAATTCAATAAGTGCAAATGTTGCGGCAATATTATTTCCATAATACTTTGTCATTGATATATTCATCTATCTAATATAGTTTACCTACATGCTGTGCTTTAAAAAGTTGCTATACACGACGGCCCCATATTCCAAATGGTAGTGACCCTGTCTGCCGAGCGAGGGGCTCTGGTTCGATTCCAGGCTGGGCAGATATTTATGTGACAGATAAATATTTGTTCTCGGGCCATGGGTGTTTGTGATGTCATATTTGCGTATGTCCACGCCACCCGCAACACAGGGAATCCTAGTGCGGTGGTGTAAATCTGGTATATGTTACCGAAGAGCTCTCGTTTGTTGGAATTCGGTTCATGCAGATCAAACAAGTGTCATCGCGATGTGAGCGGTAAACCACTTGACCACTTCGGCCAAGTGCAGATTGGGCGACTTCATACGCTTCAGAACATACTATGAGGACTAAAGTGTGGAGGTTTCTCAATGTTGACACCTTCGCCGGAGAGTGTCATGATAACTATATAAATTTCCAATACACTTGATTTGTCAACAAAGGTACTCCGGCAGGATACGAACACAGAACCCCACGCGGGGAAGCAACGTTCCAACAAGGTATCACTGCTTAGTAAATAATATTAGTATGTTAAAATTCAAACTCTCCAAATCCAAGGAAACGCCTACCCCGCTTTGAGGCACTGATATACTAAAGCCGAATGTATATTTCATATCGAAAGTATTTTTCATGAGCAATATGTTACGCTATTTCATTATCATAGTCTGTCGACCTTAAAATTACATTCATACGGGATTAAAGTATATTATCCAGACTTACAATTTCCTAAAATTATCACTACGTCACTACGAATAGAAGTAAAATTTACCACTAGATGAGGGAGTTCTAGGCGAGAGCGGTGGGGGCGGAGTCTCCGATATCGGCGATAGCGGCTCGCTCGGCCGGCCCGGCCCTTGCAGTTGGACTGGAACTATAACAAGCGAGTTAAAATAATTGTAATAGTTTTGGAACTTGTTACATGAAATTTTTCGTACATGAATACCTTTTAAACTTTTTATTATTCACGTTTTGGTTTCCCTTACCTGTTAACCAGCCCTTCCATTTGCCTATGACTACGACCTAAAATAATGTTTAACGGTTAAAATTACTGAAGATTACGAATTTACACTACTAGTTAATTCTCGAACTTGGTTTACTAGATATATATATATATATATATATATATATATATATATATATACATGTACTTTATATGATTTTAATTATTGATTTATTTCACAATGAAATTCCTAACCCGTAACTCCTTATCAACAAACGATTGAAGTATTTCACTATCATTACACAATCTATTACATTAGTGTGACCGATAACATCGACTATTGACACAGGTAAGTTACTTTATAAATTTTGTAACCTTTTGTTTTAATAACCTTGAAAAGGCTATTTTTATATTGCGCATTGCATTTTGTTACATTGAATATTAATTAGGTACTCTTGTATTTCAGGGTCCTTTACTGCCTAAAGGTTGTCTGGAAGAGATCGCCATTCTACCGCCTCATCATCATAGAATCGCAACCCATAAAATACAAAAGTATTTAGCAAAATAAAAAGTTACATCGGTACACATTTTTTCTATATACCAACGACGAGTACCAAAACTACTTCACATTCAAACATATCACAACTGTTGAATATTATTTCACCGTTAGATATTGTCCGGATAACGTTCCTACGATGTTGTAGTGCGCACGATAAGTGTTTGCTAACTGCCGTTGCTGTGAACCACGAGGTCCGACAATGTTGAACGAGTGCTATACAATCAATTACCAACGTAGTAAAACCAACGAACATTAACAAATTGTGTCAGCGGCCGCAGACACATCGACGTTGTTATAGCAACGAACTACTTACTCGTTGATAATCCAGTGACTTCGTTGAGTCCCGTGGCGACACCTATCCTCATCTCAGCAAGCTTCTCCTCTAGCTCACGCTGCTGTCGCCTCTGTCTTTCCACCTAAAAACGATTATGATTATATTACAATATGCACAGTTTAAGTTCATCACAGTTATCGGTCAACATACATAGACAAATGAGAAATTACTAACAGCCAAGACTCGAGAGCAAACATTATGTCACACGAACATTTACTACGGCTGGGATCGAACTCGGCACCCCTCTGACGGCTAACAGCGCGACTGCTAACGTACGTGTTGTGTTTTTTATATGACACAGACAGACATGCTATTCGATGACGAGTGAACACCCATGACACTAAACGTATCGTTGACCCAATGGAACGTGACCCTTATCGACCCCCATGGGTTGCAGACTCGTTAGACGGGAACGTGGAGACCAGATTCTACTACCATTCCTAATTTATATTATTATGCATTTATGTTCAATACGAGACAAATAGATGAAGACAGCAAACGATTCCTACAGAACATATAAAGGAATTTGAGATCTATGTAAGAGCTTGCTCCATCTGTCTCGAATTCAAACCTGCAATTTCGTGGTTGCCAAGCAGATTTACTTCCAACTGCCCATTGAATAATTTACCTTATCGTCACTTCAACACACCTGATTATACGAAGGAGGAGGCGGTGGTGGGCTGGCTGATGATAAACTGCTTCTCGGTGACAGAGAAGGTTGTGATGGAGAACTACTCGTTCCCGGAGTTGCACTATCGGCGTTGTAACTGGACCCACGGAGTAACCTGAGGGAGAAATACTGATGAAAATCTCGTACCGAAATAGGTTTACCCAAAACACTTTTGAAATCATAATATTTGAAGCGCAAATTAATTATTTAATTTATTTTTAAACCGGGCAGAGTATGAGTAATCGGAAAACAAAGTAGTATTTTCGTCAAATCTTAATCAAATGAAATAAGTTAAAATTTAGGGAGAATTTAAATAAAATAGTACAGATAATTCCGTACCTTTCAACTCGTCTATGTAAGTCGACCATATCGATAGGTTTGTCAGCTTGAAACGAACTTGCTATTTGTGGGCCGCCATATATGTCAGTGAAGCTGATGCCCGAACTCAATGATCCCTTACTGCTGGCGGTCGACAGGGACCCCAAGCTCGAGCTACTCGACACCGACAGCGTACTAGCTGACAACGTCTTCAGCTGACCCTCAAGCGTCGTCATTGACGTCAGAGCATCCTTCAGTTGCTGCAGCAGTAACTGCTTCTCCTCGTGTAGCCTCAATCTATCTGCTATACACTTATTCGACATCTCGAATGCATTCTTCAAGTCCTGCTCTAATCTTTTGCATTCGGATTGGATGTCGCTCATCTCCTGCTTCGATCGCGTCCTCGGAGTTATACTCCGCAGCTCCCTAAGCAGTTGCTCCTTTTCTTGGAAGAGAAGAAGGCGATCCTTGTCAGATTCCGCTTGCCCCGGCTGGACTTTGTCCTCCAGGTCGGCCAACTGCTGTTGGATTTGCTGTATCCTTTTCCTAGCTTCGTCGTATTGAAGGCGAACCCGCGCCATTTCAGCTAACCTCGTACCTATGGGCACTAAATCGGCGCAGAGGTCGGTTTGGGAGGCTGTGCTCAGTTTTTCTTGGGGTAGACTGAGCGTAGAGAGGTCCGGTGAAGCATCACCGAGCTGCAGCCTCGTGAGGTCGTCTTTCAGCTTGGCTAACGACTGCATGAGATCTGCCCTCTCCTTCTCTCCGGAGGTAAGAGATTTTTGTATGTTCTTCAATTCGGTCATAATCGCCTGCGCCTCCGTGATGTTGTAACATCCTTGCTGTGCGTTTAGTTTCTGTTCCACTCTGAAACAATGCCATTTTTTTATACAGCTTCATACAACTCAAATCAATTGTCGTATATTTAAAAGACAAGGCAATGTTATTAAAAAAGTGTACATTTTGGTCGCCCTCATCTAACTCACATATGCAAATAATAATAATAACATTATATCTAGTAATTCTATGATGTGCCGCTATAAAATTCCTCAATGTTTGTCGATTAATCTTATTTTTTCTTAAAAATATATATTAATATTATGTATTTTGTGGAGACCAGTAGATACTTAAAACTTTTATACAGGTGCACAAAACACTACGACACTTTGTATGACATTTGCAAGATCCACTTACTCAGCAAGAGTATCGACGCCTCGTCTTGCGCTAGCCACCTCGGCTCGCGCTTGCCTCAGCTCCTTCCTAAGCTGTGCCACGCGGCCCCGCGCCTGCGTCACTTCGGCCCGCAAAAGCTCGGGATCGTGTCGTGACGTCGTCGACGTTGTCGTCATCGACGTCGTTGACGAGCATACTGTATGAAAATCGAAAAGCCATTAAAAGGATACTCTTTAAGTTTTTTAATAAATAAAATTGGCAAAGAAATACATGGTCAGTCATCTTGATTGTTGTCACGACGACTGGTATGTAACTGGGTTCTCAATCAGGACTAGTAAAAATTATGATAAAAAATTTATGATCAAAATAGGCCACAGAATGTTATTTATTATTAGTCACTTCTGAATACTCTCACGTACTTCGAAACCAATCGAATCGTACGAAATCAGACTATTTTATACAGAGAATGAATTAGTAGCTAAACTATTCACCAACCTAAGTACATGCAAACTTCTTTTACAAAATTAGTTAAAGGAAACAAACACACGCAACGTAATTCATGTTCAAAACCAGTTTTAACATGATTTACATTTGGCCCAATAGCAAGACTACCAACCACTACTACTTAAATACCAATACAAATAAACAAAACATTTGCATTAATGAATCTAGTTTAAATTAAATATAGTATACAAAATCTTATAAATCGACATTAAGTTTTCTACGAATGTTTAACATTAACTAGGTACAAGTTTAAATAGGTAAAGAGATACAAAGATAATATCCATACATTTTACTTGAATGGCTTACGGATAGACCTGCGTCGGGGACAACATTATAAATTTTAATTAACACAAAGGCATTATATTTGCAAATGGTATGCTTGGTATGCGAGATGATCTTAGTAATTTACTCAATGACTTTATTTTTATCAGACCCGACTTTAGTTTATGTAATTGGGCGAGTAAACAAATACTCTATAGAATTCCGTACGTAAATCGAATTTGCATGCAAGACTCGAACAATTTCGCCTTCTTCTAGAATAAAAAATGAAAGTTTATTCTTATATCATTTAATGTTACAGGATACCATTCGTTCGCTGGAAAAACAAAGCGATCACTCGTGACTGTCCGTCTTACACTAATCATAATCGTTAATGCAAAAAAAAGTACATCATAACACAAAACGAGGCGGCTTTATTTTGAATGTAAATTGTAATAAAACAAACCTGGGGAGTAATTTTTATGGAAAAGGCGAAATTTAGTAACAAAACTTTGCCAAGTACATCACATAACATATCAAATGAAAGAGCTCGTCATATAAGATAAAAATATATCTATACTAATATTGTGAAGAGAGTGCGGATTTTGTGATTTTGTGTTTATGCGGAAGATAATCTCCGGAACCATGGCATCTACTTCAAAAATTGTTTTACCATTTCAAAGGTATGTTAATCCAAATGGACATGGGTTATGTATCAAATGTATATGTATAATAATTAATTGTCGAACCCGAAACAAGTCAGGGCGGGCCACTAGTTTGAATGTATGTTCCGTTCGAATCCCACTCCTACGCTTGTTCGATTAAAATTTAAATGGTTGTTTTATAATTAAGGAATTCAGAAAAACATACATTGTTAGATCATGCATACAAATTTTAACTACTGGTAGAGATAGAATCACAAGATACAACAACTACAAAGAAACTGGGGTACAGCTTAATCTGAGATGAGATACGATCAGATGTAAAAAAAAATACTTACAACTCGTCCTGGACGCCGCGAGAGTGGATAACGCGTTGTTGAGGTGTTTGTACTCGTCTTGTGCTAAACACAGCCTCTGTTTCTTCACATCGTACATCTCCCGCTTCGCCTGGAAAGAAGAGAATAAAAGATAATAAGGATATACGACAACAACATTTAGATATTGTCTTATCTTTCTCGCAACGATTTAGAAATCAGCCAAACTAATACATGTTGCATTAAAAAAACACTTTATCCTGATAGCGCCCCACCTATCAAGTTTTGGCATAGATTTGAATCATCCTCACAACGACTTATATACATACATAAATCCTGTGAATATAGTGTCAATCGATAAAGTCATTTAGAATTAACACTATCATTAACACACGAAATACGACTACAATGTAGTAATAAAATGTAAATAAATAAACTCATACAGGCACACTCTCATCACCAGGTGTATATGCATTGGAGAAGACATGGACACACACGAACGAGACATTGCATCAAACATCACACAATGACAATAAACATACAGCCAATAAATAATGCTTTCGAGCTAATCGGATATCAAACTCGACATTAACTAGATAAACACTAACACATTAAATTAAAATAATTAACAGTTTATCAACATTTTTGCTAAATGTTTTTTGGTTTGAAAGTATAAAAAACGCTGGAATTTTTTAGCTTTGCGGATATTATATGATTTATTATTAGTAACATTTTAGTAGGAATCTCACTCAACCAGCTATTGTTTCTGTTTTTGTTATAATTATGTAAATTTTATAGGGACTATAATATAGATAAGATGAATCTAATATTTGTTTTTGATAGTAAAATAATAAATTTAATAATTACATCAATAATTAAACTTAAAATAAAACATTTACTCATAATTAAATAATTACCATTGCGTTTGTTGAGTTAATTTTATTTGAATCGCCTGAGCCTTAATCATATAAAAAATTTGGTGAATCAATTTAAAAATGGTCCTTCGAGCCTATTTTGTACCACACTCAAAATATAACAAGAAAACTATTTAACAAAATTTTATAAAAATACAACTTTAATAGTTGAATACTAATTTTAAGAAGAAGATCTTGCAGCAACTAAAATGTAAGAGATATACTAACCACTAAGTTGCTGGTCTAGTGAATATAAACTGGTGATCTTAGTGAAAGTGTTGAAGTATAATCGATACCCAATACGCGGTGAATAAAACAAATTTATTTACAAGATGTTATTATTATTTCTACATCATAAATTTATGTGAACATACCTACAACTAAAGCTAAAAAACGAATATATAATATAAAAACAGTCCTAAGAAAAATTATAAGCAGATTCCAACATATTCATTGTGTTTGTTAGTAGGTTGTCAAATGTTCATCAAAGAAAAAAGCTATCTTAAATTACTGTTAAAAATTATATATTCAATAGTTAAAAATAATATATTCAATATATATTTAAAAGTCAGATTTCAAATAAATTTTTTAAAGCAGAAACCGAGTACCTTTTCGCCGGATATTTAAAATTTGAGCACTACACTGTTAACTCGTGATTAAGCTTCGCGTGCCAAATAGATGCTTAATTAATTGTATTATTATTATTATATTATTATTATTATTGATGTACCTTTATTAATGAAGAAATGAAGAAAGTGTCGAATTCACGGTATACATTTTCACGACCAGTAAAATAAATAACATTTAACTAAACAATCCAACATTCACACCTAAGACTCTCGATGTTGTGAGTGACATTTACACACACAATTGTGACATTAGACATCACAATCCTTCAAGACCCGCGTGCAATAATTTATCTGTTGCCTAAATGTCTAACCTCAGCCTCGGAACTGAGACGAGATCTTACGTTATGCAGCAATTGGTAGTATTATTGCTGATCGAGTTCCACGATTGTTGCCTACAGAAGATTACCGTTAATCTCAGAATCGTTCTCGTGTCCTTGTTTTATCTAGGCGTCAACGCAGCATATATTATCTTCCGTTCAACCCTTAGCGGTCTACTGCGGGTCATGTTGTTCTTCTTATAATTAAGGAGCTTAAAGACACCTTACGCCATTGCGGATTCCTAAAGAGTTAGCTAGCTAACCCAAATGACAAAAAATGTTATTTCGCTTATAAGGCCTGCAGGATAACCAACATAAATAGAACTGCAGTCATATTCGATATAGAGCGATTACATAAGAATTGCTACTCATATTGATCGAGATTTCGTCTGTCTGATTTGTTTTAATCCGCCCTGATACCCTTTACATTGCAGAGAAACTCAAGCTTTCTTGAAGAACATTGCTTCGCCCTAGAATAGTAGTACATTGTGGTTAGACCTACCTAATGCATTATATAAAATTACACTATCTTTTAAATATAAGAAATCTATGTTTGTTTCCTTCACTCCTTCCTCACACACATATTATAAGATTTTCTGTACTCATACGTTATTATTAAAATTAATACAGCCTGATAATAATAAATAAAATTGTCATAGGTCATAAATGTCATAAATAATAATATGGAAGTCATAAATGGCACCTATTATGATTAAAAATAATTGTTCTTATATAAATACTTAGGTAAGTTAATTTGAATATACATCCAATTTTTTCCTACGTTAATGGTAAGCAATATTTTTACCATCAACTAAAATCTGGTATTCTGCGTTTTTATTGAATAAACAGGTTTGTTTTAAATATGTTTGAAATATTTATTCAAAATTAGGAAGACATTAATTAACACTGCAATTGTTAATACATTTGGCGGCTGTATGTTATTAATTTTTTTCCAAATAATGTAAGGAATAAGAAAATCCTCTTTAAGATAAATAAATTTAACAAATAACTGAAGTATTTCCTAGCATACTGGTATTTTTAACCTGGACAAAATTGATGTAATATGAGTATGTTATCTGGTTTAAATCGTGTTTACGGCTCCGTACGAAATTCATCAAGTCACTTCCAAAATTAACAAGTCATGAGAGAAAAATTCCATAGTCAGTTTTTGCAAAGACTATAAATACAGTAGGTACTGTAACAACTTTTTGCACAGAATGCGTGTAAAAAGCGACCACATCACTACTTATCACAGTCGTATCCTGTTTGCCCAAATCTATTTGTAATAATACGGTATCGAAACTCGCGAAATTGTTGATCAAAGAGTCTTACCGATTCCGAACGGGAATGACGTTGAAACAGTATAAGTGACTGCGAATGAACTTAAACTCCAAATTGCTTGTATAACAGTTCAAAAAATATATATTTACGGTAAATAGCCTCAAAGATCCAGTCATCCTGCCGGAGTGTTGAAGGCGGCTCCATGTGTGCGGCGGACATTGCGGGAACGTGCCATTCCTACTCAGGACCTGCGTAGCCACGTAACCTTGACCTTCGTAGTACGCAACCTCCGACACCGGCACTAAACGCACTTCCGCGGAACGAATCTGACGCACTGACAGTATATTCTCGTAAATAGCTTCATCTTCCAAGTTCTGCCCCTCGGGACACAGACGGTAACCGAACTCACGACTGATCTCGTCTAGGTTGGCATACTCGGGCCGCTTTCGCATCTCCTCCAGATTCTGATACTGGGGTTCATCGCGCACGCGAAGACCAGGCGGAGTAGCGGAGGTGAGATCAACCCTGACACCATACTCGCGAGGCTCGTTGCGCACCATTCTAGCCAGTTGGCGAGCCCCAAAGCAACCCCTGCACCAAGTCGACTCGAGCTCAGGCTCGGGGGGAGGCGGCTGGGACCACATCGTGAGCGCCCGCCGCAACGGACACATCTTAACCCCCAAAAGGGCGCGCGTCGACTGGCGCGGGCGCGCGGAGCTCGGATGGCGCGCAGTGGAATGTGCCCGCGCCGCCGAAAGAATGCAATCTCGGGCGCATTTCGGAGGTCGATCTCTCCGAAGGGCCGGCGTCCGCGCCCGCTCCCGCCTCCCGGGCCGCGGCCATCTGTCGTAATAAGTTCGACGAAACGCGTTACGCGCCCGACGAGGTGTCCGGCCCGACGCCGTAACGGACCCCCGTGACCTCGTCCCGTGTCCCCGCACGCGAATCATTCACCGAATGTCGGATTCCAACACTCTATTTACATTTTTATTTCGGAGTTTTCGTTATCGACTACGTCTTCGCAACCACGTCGTCCTGAGGAACTCCGTAACGTGGCTAATTGCACGTCAATAAACAATTGTCGTTATCGCTACATCAGCCGAGGAAGCCGGCTGCGGCTGGGTCGCCGCCAGGGAATGCAAAAAAGTTGTCAATTTCGCATGCGGCGGCGCGACGGCGGCACCTACGCGTGTAGTTAGAGCGCGATTTTCTCAAATTTTCCACGTAA
>DWPT01000845.1:0-21350 GCA_018251895.1 Agathymus mariae mariae
AAACAAATGTTAAAATTTTATACATACCACTAACAAAGTATACTTAAAATAAAATGTTCAAAAATATCTAATGTGCATCATTATAGATTAACTTCCATTTTAGAAGACATTTTAGATAAAATTTTATTAATAATATCTTGAAATTTTAAGCATGACCAGTTTAGTTGTTTCTCTGCTACATCCCAATTGTTTAATGAATCATTTCGTCGTAATTTTGTTTAAACCTAGACCCAATTTAAAACTTATGAATCAGAGCGATCGCGCTGAATGCTATCGATGTTAACAATTTATAAACGAAACTAACCCGTTAACTACCCGATTTTTTAAATAAAATTAGCTCCTACTTACGTTTTTAACATCTTGCATTTTTTTACTTTCTTAATGTACTAGATGGATATTTTGTTTTAAAAAAACGATTAAACAAGGATACAAATATTTTGACAAACGTAAATATAACGTTGAAAAGATAATATTGACATATTTATTGACAGCTATTTCTAAAATTAGACGGGAAAAAAGAAAGAAAAATACCGATATTTACACAACAGTGAAGTACTCTGTAGCAGATACAGATCTGCTTATAATTTATTTATAATTATTGTAATCTCATTCGATTTATTCACAAGGATTCAATCGATGCATAAATATTCAATATCTTACTTATTCCGAAACTCATGTTAATTGATACAACGGAAACAGATATCTATAGCACTATCATATTTATATTCAACCATTATCAAATACAGACTTCTCAGGGTGTAAGGTAATTTAAGTACAAATTAAAAATTAAATTAAATTGGCTATGAACAAACAAAATCGACTTCACAGAATGTCATGAAAACATAAATATTTTTCTCGTAAACTTTATTTCACGATAGAAAATTTGGATGATCAATGAAACTTTGTAATTTTGAAAGTTCTACACTTTACGTACTTATTTCTTACTGGTCGCTTTCTGTACATTAAGGATATATATAAGGATAGAAAAACTTCAATTAGTTGCCTTTACTAACGCAATCGAACTCCGAACAAAAGTTAGAATTTTTGTCTGTTTGTCTGTGCGTTTGTTCACGCTAATCTCAGAAACGGCCTAGATGATTTAATTAAGGTCTTCGCTAATGTATTGCAATAACCGTCACTTAACATTCAAAGTTCGTTTTATTTCAATCCGTCTATAAACAAAAAAGTTATAATATAATATTTGTATTTCTAATTCATATAACAAGAAAAACTCAGTCGTAATACGATGTAGATGATATATTTAACCGACAGGTAGTTTTTCCGAAGCGAAGCGAAGCATTTGCTAGTTCTTAATAATCTCCAAAAAAGAGCATCACTATTTTAAAAATCTTTAAAACTAGTATTAAGTCATGTCGGAGAACCTATACGATTTTTTTAGTCATGTGACTATAAAAGGGAGACGTAAATTAACCGAAACCAAGCAATCTTATACGCTGAGAATAAGAAACGAAAACATTTCCAAAGGTGACATTTGAAAAGTCGGTGCCTCTTTGTGCGCCGGAAATGACTCAGTTTTCGGCAGACGAAGAAAAAACACAACATATAATCGCTTCTATACTACGTACTGTTGCACGCTGGGACGCGATTTTGAACCTTAACCCACGTTAATAACGTTCTTTGAGCAAGTGTTGGAAAGACTGCTAGGATTGTGTCGACCTCCATACATATAAGTAGTCCATTAAAACGTAATAGTTTGCACGTTCTCACGGCTTCGGGACGACCATGGAGGTTCTTAATTTGAGATATAAGTAATGATTACATTTCAAAGTACTATTCCTGTAACAATGCATGAAGATAATGTCAATAGACATTTCATTTGTCTTTTGCAATGTTATTGTGATTACCCAGCCGAATATGAAAGTAAAATAATTACCGAGTACCTTAATACTACCTTCAAAAAGTACAATTCATTATAACTTTTGTTTTGTACATTCCATGAAAATCTGTACCCTTACGCGATGACTGGCGAGTCTATCCGGATGCTTGTCCGTCTGTCACATCCGATTTTCTATGAATCTCGTGATTTCTATAAAACTTCAATAATTGTATTTTGATACACATACAGACTAGTGATCAATATGGGGTCAATTTTGTAAAGAAAAAAATTTTTTTTGGCATTGTTATCATGTGACGTATATATTAAAAAAGCACGTTGATACATATATATATATATATATATATATATATATATATATACATATATTGGGGTATACAATTTTAATATATGTACATGTAGACTTTCTTTCTTTCTTCTCATTTCCTTGCATACAACGCATCTGTGATACCTTTGTTCTTGCTGATATCTATGGGTGACGGGAACCACTTAACATAAAAAAAATATACTCATAGTTTACAGAAAAATGTACAGGAAATTCCCAAGTCCAAAAATATCCACAGGAAACGGAAAATAAACTTAAACACATTTACATTACAATTTCCTACTCCATGGAAGTGCGACCTGGAGTTTTATATAAATGACATTAAGGTTCAAACGTGCTTTGAAACCACTAGAACAATCGATATGAATGACGTCACGTTATGCACAGAAGTTGAAAAAGAACTCATAACAATTCGTTCTGCATGTCCTGAGCATGTAACGTGATGTAAATGCTAGTAAATTGGTAAAAACTTTTAAATGTATTTCCTTACTTAATATAAAACTGCTCCGCAATCATTTAGCAGAGCAAGCGCGGTATAATAATTTTAAATTTGCTTTTCACATCATCGTGAACTGTAGGTACACATGTTCTTGTATAAGCTGTATTATACAGCTTACTCACATACTTACTCACGACATATACAACACACACTGCTTTTCAATCATACAATTGATACTTGAATGATTTTCATTCCTGAATCATAATAGCAAATTTGCTTCCAATATTAAGACCATACCAGTATATTCTCAGGCCATCATGATTCACTCCAGTCATAGTTACGATTTATAACTTAAAATGATTGTTTTAAATAATATTCAGTTACAAAATTATACATAGTCTACTTTGTAATTTTCAAACAAATCAGATCAGTAGTTTCTATGACGAATAACATTCAAATATATAATATAAATCTATCACAACAATAAATTTGCATTTTGAATACCTACAATACTTGTTTATTTCCTTAACATCCATATTTGCTCATGTCTCATCTAAATATCTCATGTGTTGCCGTGAAATGGCACATTTCTTCATAAAACGGCTGAATCACCAATTAGCCTACTTGCAGACATTCTGAGTGCCTATGAAAACACGACAAGCTGCTCATTACATGTATCAGTTGAGTTATGAAGGACGAAATAATTCTTTGTTAATTTACTGTTCATGAATCAAAATCACGTAGCCTTACATTTTAGGATTTTTACACATTTTATTGAATTAGTCTGATTCGGAATGGAATCTATGATCGGAGCCAATTTATGACCTCAGAAAGACGAGCGTTGCCAGAATGGCAAAGTGACAGGACTATTAAAGCATGATGCGACATGCCATACATGTACATACTCAGGAAGGCATAGTAGGTTTACATTAGATCTTTAGAGTTTGAACTCCTCCTATGCTCTGGGTGACAGCCGAACGGGTTTGGTAGGTAAATCTTGTGAAAATTTACGTCTTATTCCTATTGCAAACATTGTAAATTCTTCTGAATAAAACCTGATATTTTTTTGTCAATAATTTTATGGTATATAATGTTATGAAAAATATATATTTCGACACAACATACACTTAAAGCTGTATGGAACTTAAAGCTGTGTGTGTATGACCGTTATAGATTACATTATTATTATTACATGTTAAATACAAATTTTTAAAAGTCTAAGCACTGTCCACGTAAACGGCCTACTTAGGTGGAATGAGGCTACATTGGGCAACGCAAATTGCCGCTTGCGACACTGCGTGGGCCATGCCACCCGCAGTACCAAAGCGTATCGCCAATCGTATCCCAAAGAATACTGAGCTTTGTGAATGAAAATTTGGGATACAAAGAAGTGTATATCAAGAGTCATTATACTCTTGATATCTGTACGGTATGCACATTTAAATCAAAACATTGTTAAACTATTATCTCCCGCTGTACCGTGGTCTGCACGTACCTCTAATTTTTTAAATTAATTTGTATGTGAAAATTGTTGTATTCATAAGTTTGTATCAATAAATATTATGCACTATGGTGAAGAAAAATTGCTCAGAGATCTCAATAATCACCCCAAAAGTGCATGAAATCTTCATAACCATATTCGAGTAGCATGGTAGACAGCCCAAATCCTCACTTGGCGACAAATTAGAAATGCAGTTATGATACATATTGTATTTTTAACTATTCCAGAAAAACAAAACAACCAAAACCAACGCTCAAGAACAAACATTTATCGGTTGTGTTCGTTTTTATTAAAATTAATTTTATTTTTTAACACGTCACCAGAGCGTTTCAGTAAATCCTTGAGTCCCGCACGTCATTGTACAAAAAAATGATTCAAGACAATAAAAAGGACTTTCTAAAAGTAACACACGTCACAATTTAAAACTAGCATGGTCACACGTTCAACAATGGCTTAATAAAAACGTATCAGTGGCTGTAATCAACAAAAACCCAGTGTTTGGACGTTGCCTTTCGTTTTAGTGTTGAGAATAAAGTTAATTGAATCTGGTTAGCTTTTGGATTTGTTATTAAACACATCGGACGTAAGTGTAAGCCCGCTTCTTGGCCTCACGGCTGTTAAAGACGCTACGTTCGAGCGTATTTTAAAAGTGATGAAGACTATGTCTATGGACTAACTATCTTCACGTCTGAAGATAAAATCTGCTCTAATGCTGCGCTTTGGTATTGCCCTTAGAGATTGGATGGATGCAAACTTTCGACCCCAACGACATTGTATATAATACATACAATCACAACTTTAACAAACACAGCACTGTAAGCTCCATATGAATATAATTTTCTATAGGACCCTAATTAAATTGTTACGCAGCCTGACCATAAAACGATATTGTAAATCACTTTATATCGCATTGTGATAAGTAACGTGTATCACAATAAGCCCAACGACAGCATTTGTCCTATACTCGTAATGTCACTATTTGACAGTAATTATTAATCTAATACATACTAATAAACATAACGGTGCACGATAAACAATTTCCATATTCTCAGACGTGTTAAATAATAATAAAGGTAATTCAATCACATACTGAACTGAAATTATTTCTGAAGCATGTTCATAGAAAAGCTGATTTGCAAGGTACACTGCCTCGGCCGGGGATTCAAAGCTGGAATCATTATAAATTCGGCTACATTAGGTAAACAGGTATATGAAATAAGTCACAAATTGTTTGCAAGCTGACATGTTTATATAAGAATTTCCGTATACGCATGCAATCTAGGCTGAAAACAAGTTGTATGATATAAAAAATGGAACTGAAGTTCGGGATCTATTGCTGGAGACAAACAGTTTGCGGCGAGTTTCAGTAATCACCGCTTACCGCTAATTAACAATCAATTTTATTGGCTGAAATTATTTATCCCTACTTATCTTTATTTACTGAAACGCATAAATCCATTCACAACTTAAACATTATGATCTTTTGACCAGTGGTAAAGCATATTTATTACTGAAATCAGCCGTTACTCTGTTAGCATACGTCAGACATCTATTTGACAGAAAAAAACTTTTTTTTTAATACTATTTAAACAATGAAATTGCAACAATAGTCAAATAGACAACAGGCATATTTGTATAAACGCTTCCAAGGCAAGGAATCTCACTCTATAACACAGATAAACTAAAAGTCACGTATAGCAATTATACCGTCGAAAAGTGTTGACCTTAGCTACGCTGCGTGTTTACGTCAAGAAAGGTTTACCGAAGTTCCCACATCATATACAAGGCTACAAAACTAGCAATTTCGGCGACATGTGGCCACCAATCCTCAAGGTTATTATGTATTCTTTATTTCTTTCGTTGTGAACTAATTTTAAAATTTGAATGATGTAATTGCAGTGTGAACTAGCGTCGGCGACATGCGCAATATTGCCAAGGAATTGTGTGAATTTTGACAACGTTGTAATTTTAATAGAACAGCTTAACTATAACGGGTACTCACGATTTCTTGCATTTTTTTTTTACCGATTTTTCAACTCAATCAGATGAAATAATGATATTAAATATTACTCAATGAAAAAAAAAAAATATATATATATATATATATAATAAAATAATGTATTGTAGGAATAGGTGATGAGCTAATTATTGACAATTAAATGAGATTTTGAGGAAATTTTGTTTCATACTTAAGTCTGTTTACCATCAAAGCTAATGATAAGTCAATTTTATAAAATTAATTTAACAACCAGGGTAGGACAGATAATCGAAGGTGAATAAAAATCCTCGAATGTCGTCCATGCCTTTTCAAAATGAGCACAGATCATTCACCAATCAGGTGGATTGGGGGAAGTAAACGGCGAGGAGTCATTGGGTTCAGAGGGCCCAGGACAGGTCTGAGTGCCTCTAATTAGGGCAGGCTTATGTCCAGTAGTGGACTATGAAAGGCTGATAGAAACGGTTATAATTATTACAAACAGGCTCAGCTCGGAGAGGTGTGTAATGAGTGTAAGTGTAAATCGTCATCCGTTGTGCTCACTGCTAAGGACTGGAATAACTTGCCAGTGTCGGTGTATCCTATTACGTGTGATGTGGGAGTCTTAAACCTCTTGAAGACTTATATATAAAGAGCGTGAAGGCTTATATGAGTTCGACATTTTACTCTTCATCACCGCTTACCAACAAGTGGGATTCTTGTTAAACATTAACTTGTCGTATGTAAAAAAAAGTATTTCATATATTGTCACATTTTAATAAAAATATACCTGAAACTAAATAGAACCATAGATAGACTGACCAGTTCAGGTCATTGTTATGGTTCTCAAGCCTTCAAGGCCCGTAAACCCATATATTTTAGAATCTAAAGCCGCATCAAAACAAGACTAATTCGTCATAAGTGTAGCGCATAATGATATACTCGTGTGTCACTGTCTCATAATTTTCGGTGTAAAACGTATGGGTGGGAAAAAGACTTGTAAAGTTCTAAGGCGTTTGAGAAAGATAGATGATGTTAAAACTAATCTCATTTTGCCTAACTAATTTCTAACCTAAAAAGTAATCGGTCAGTTCATTACTGAGCGTGCGAGGTGTGCTCTTTTATATTGTACATTATTATTGTACGCTATTAGAAGGTGCTAGAACTATAATCATTTCGAAATATGAAACAGCCACTAATACGCCTCCTAAACAAAAATGTTTGCTTTTTCTACCTCTAAGTTTATGCATTATATGAGCGGAATGTTATATTTGATACAGAAATCAGGTCTATATGACGTAGTTGATATTATTAATCTTCATAAACAACTCTGAGAGCTATTCTTAGGCGCCCTTCATCGTTCCGATTGATGTTGTTAATATATTTTTGTTCAATACACTTAACATTTAAAAGTAATTTAGTAATGTTCCAATGCATTCAACATGATGGTATTAGGAAGCGATGGAACTGACATAATATGTTACGTTGTTGTTATGTTAACAAGCAATATTGTTTACAGTGGTCCTTACGTCCGAGCCCGCTACCACGGCACCGTTCGTCTCTGTTCCCACAGAGCGTGCGATAAAACACGACTTAACAAAATAAATATTCAACAGTTTGTAGCTGTAAACGTATAAACAATCTGCCCGCAATCGCACAGAGACGTACTGGTTACAGATAAAGTAAGAAAAAATAAAAAAAAAAGGTGTGTGTGCAGTGCATACACGGTCCAAGTGAAACCTTATAACTTAGTGTGTTCAACATCTTAGACTTTATCGCCATTAACATCTTTTGGACTTGGTGTCAACATGGCTTTAACCAATTTATATGTAACAAAAAACTTTAACAAAACTACATTTCGAGAGAATAAGATGAACGTTTAGTAAGTATAGTGGTTGGACAGTTTATTTTTTATTTCTACCGGTATTCACGACAATATTCAAAATTAGTTTTTGTCATGCAAAAAAAAATATTTCATTAAAATAATATACGTGAACCGTAAACCACATCTTTATCCAAAACTTCGTTATGCGCAAATGCACACACATGCTAACGCACATACAAACATAAACATGTAGAACGCTCGGACTAGGACAAGTAGATTAAACAGTGCATTATAAATAAATAAATAAATAACGTAAACGTGTTTTTAACACTCGCACCCCCGCACTAGGATTCCCTGTGTTGCGGGTGGTGTGGAAATACACAAATATGACATCACAAATATGACCGTAGAAGAAACATTAATCTGTCACATACATGCTGCCCGGCCGGGAATCGTACCCGGGACCCCTCGCTCGGCAGGCAGGGTCACCATCAACTGAGCAATGGGGTCCTCATGGATATTGTACTGTAGTCACTATACGATGCCTGCTCTCTGTTTGCCTCGGCAATATACAGGCGGCAATACATAAGAGGAGGTCGGGAGGTTACGAAGCATCGCACTAAAAGAAGACCTAGAAATATGAAGCATTGTATAATGTATTTTATCTCATTCTAATGCAGGCTAAATTCTATTCATGTATGCGTAGTTCTCTTTCTACTTTCGCTTTTTCATTTCATTGCCTTTCAAAACCCAACGTCAACAATTAAGTTTCACTTCAAAAAATCTATAAATATTTATTAAAAAAGAAATATTTGATGCGAGAAAGAAAATTTTTGTGCACTCGCTTCAAACTACCAACGTACAAAATATAATTTTTATTATGGGCACTACAAAAATAAGTTACCACCATGGTACATTCGTTTATGTTATTGTTACCTACAGTTAAATCATGTTACATAATGTAATTGAGTGATTAGTTTGGCTCTATGATTTACACTGGTAGTAAATAAACTTAAAAAAAAATATCTTAAATAATTATTTTGTGCAACAATCACTACAATTAAAAAAGTGTTTTTTTACAATTACTTATAATTTACTGGAAAAGTAACAAAAAAAGATTGGTGACCCCATATTCTTTTTGGCCGTCGACGCATCGGTGATACCTGAAAGGTAACTCATCTATTGGCGGTGGTCACCGGTTATTGTAAGATGGCTCGTCTGCTCGATCATGGACTCTTGACATGCGATATTATGCCTACAAAATATTCTTAATAATATTTGTTTATATTGGACTTCTAGCATTAATTAGTAGAAACGTTCTGTTATGCAGATAGTTCCTTTTCCTCCTGATAAAGTGCCAGCTTCAACATTGCATAACACCAATAATGGACATTAATATAGGTAAGTGCATAAAGTAAATAACAAAAAATACACACAAAAATATAGAACCTACAACTTTTTTTAAATTGGTTAATAAAGTTTAATTTTTTTTTTTTGTTTTCGACACTAATTTCTAAGCTAATTACATTAATCTGTACAAAAAATATGATTTTAATTTTAATATGTGACTAATTATCATGGTTTGTTCTCCAAATTAACAAATTCGTAATTAACTTACGAGTATGTACGTACTGACTTATTATGTAAACACATTTGGGCGACTGGCTCAAACTATTCATAGCTTGAGCAAAAAAGGAAGTTAATTTAATTTTACAGACCTGTCTGTACACGTTCATTAATCTAATTGTTTAACATATATTTTTAAACTTAATTGTTTAAATTAAAAGTTATATTAATTTAAATCTCAAAGTACATTCTATACTACTTTTCAGTACTTCTTGAACTTGAAAATTGAATATCTCTAAAAGTCTATTAATGGTACAATCACTACATTATGTGTATGAAGGCAACACTTCTCCCTTTTCATGGAGTTCCTTCCTCCTAATATCACCTTAATAATTAGTTACAATATGTTTTGTTCTACAATTACCATATTAATCTGTAATTTTCCTGTTTTTCTGAAAAAATTAAGAGCCAATGGTTAATTTGGAATATACGTTATTAATATGTTATATATGTTTGGTGGTAAACAGTAAAATTATTGTTACGTAAGTCGGGATTTACGTCCTAACAGGCTCCTAAATATAGCCGTCTCCTGATTCGCATATTTTAGGTACTTTATTCGTAATATTACAGTCTGTAAGAGTTAACCTTTGGTAGTAACTATCGATTTTAAAAAATAACTTTCAATGATGGTAATAAGGAACGAGGCAATTTTATTGGATTAATCTAAACACATAAAATGTTTGTTAATTAAAGTTACTTTGTTTGATACCAATTATTCTATTGTTTCACGGATTTTTATAAATATATCAGTTGGCTAAGTTATTTTATAGTTACCGGTTACTGAAAAATCACAATAGTGACGTGAGTCGTCAAAGAAAGTTGAGAGAGAATGACAAGTATAAGCATCAGAAAATATATTTGTTATCACGGTATAGAAAATACAAGAAAAATATCTCATCAACGAAATGGAATTTTTTTAAGAGGGTAGTAAATAATTATTTGGCCAAATTTTTGCAGCTGTTGCAATGAATTATTTCTTAATACACGCAAGTAGGAAATCTATTTCTAAGCAAAAAAATTAGGCAAACATTAACAACTACTGATTGCCTAATAAAAACCAATAACAACTGTTGCTATTCGTAAACATAAGGCGCGAGATTTTTGTACCGTGGTCGGGTCATTAGTTTCCACATGAACAATAACAAGGTGTACCTAAATACCTAGTTTATATCTGTAACACAGTGTCAAAAAAGTGATTTGACCATAAACATATGATTAGTACGAGCAGTAGAAACAAAAAATGAAGTGCATAAGTGTATTTACTACCTACATGATTAAATGATTTTGAATTTGAATTTGATTGCGATGTTATTTTGCATTGTGATAAAACGTAATGTAAAAGTTATTAAATACTATTTTATTCTCTTATTGTTTTGTTTTCTTATTCTTACTTTCTGTCTCACTTTCTTTTCTGTTACTTTTTTCATACCTGTAGAGCTTTCACCGATACTGTGCCCACACTTACGCCAAGCGGTACAGACTGTTTAGAATCTAGCCCGCTGTTAATATTTAAATTTAAACTGTGTAGGTTCATGTACAATTATTTTTTTCCCGCATATAAAATAATTTTTTTCTGCTGCCACTATACGGTCCGCGGCGAACGTCACACGTAGATAATTAATTTATTTTTCCAGTGCGACTCCTACAATTGTCAACTATTAGTGGAATGAGGACAACATTGTAGAACAAATTGTGGTGAATGCTGTAATGCTGTACGTACTTTCACGACTTGGGGCACGAAATTACGGGACAATTTGTTATTGGTAAAGAAATAAATATCAATACTAAGTTTATATATATATATATATGATTTTCGGTTATATATATATATATATATATATATATATATACCGTATTTACACATTATAATTATTTATTTTAGGTGCGCATGTGCGGAACCATGTCGTGACGTTCTCAATCCTTCGTTCATATCACGAGATGCCATCGAGTCGTTGACACGTTGTACCACACCCCGAAGATCAGACTAAGTATACGGACGGTGGTAGGAAGGGTGCATGTGTGTGTGTCTTTTGTTCGGTGAGGTTTGTTTTCTTTTTCACCAGGTGACTCTTCAAGTATTACCATACACTTACCTTTCCAACTACTAATCCACTACTACGTCTAATCTAACTTTAATTTCGATTACACTAAGCTCTCGCACGTTAAAGGTAGCTTTTTATATAATACATATTTGGTAACACAATCGTATCAGGTATTACGTCATAGTGACTTTTGAAGTCGACCACTTCTACGAGTGTCTAGAATCACGTGAAACGAAATCACGCGTTGATCGCCCAGAACAGCCAACAATCACGTTATTATAGAACCTCTTTTAAATGAAATTTAATGTTCTAGTCTTTTCTGTCAATAAAAATCCCGAAGCATTTTTATTACACGTATAACAAATCACGTTGCATACTTCTTATAGTAAGTTATTTAAATAAGACAGTAAAGGTTCTAAACATAAGGAAATTAGCGTATTTAAACAAGAACAATATCCATATTAGTATGTAAATAGACAAGGAAGCAACGGAATATTTAAAATGTTTCTACAATCAAGGACATGGCAACGGAGTAATTACGCTCATTTATCTTTTGGGGTTCTGTGGAGAAATGACAAAAACTTGGACTTAAAAAAAAAAATTAAATAAAAATATGACTAAATTGCACCGTTCGACTGCTTTTGGATATCTTTGAGGACGTACTGGCACCAAATTATTCTCCTCACTCGCAGGTGCTTATGTAAAGTTTCGTGAACGCATTTACAACCAATCTACAACATCTACAGAATCTCTTCACACCTAACTCGCGCATTCCCTGCATTTTACTTTCTCATTGCTAACACATTACCGGACGTCACAGCTGGCAAAAGGTTACCACATCAATCTCCTTCTCTCGGTTATCGAATGCACTAAAATTTGTTATACCAAAGATACGGATACCTTAGAAAAGCCTTCATCGATAAATTATAGTAATATCTTTAAATAATTGAATATCACTTAGAAATTCTAATTAAGTGTTTAATTGTGTACTATACTTTCTATAAATAAAATAGACTTTAGAGAGAAGAAGAATGTTTCTTTATACATAATAATACGCTTGAATTAAAAATGTGTAACCATTACGTTACAACACTCGGCTTTCTCATCATACCATAGGTCTATATTGGTTTTTTAATCACAATACATAAATATAAACCCACACAAAACGACTTATAACTTGACAAAAAAAACAAAAACACCAAATTATGCAGCGCCGAGGCAAGATCGATAGTTATATCCGTATTATAATTCTCCATTAATAAAACTAATTATGAATTAATAAATACAAATAAGTTGCATATTAAAACAAATAGTTGTTGGTTTATTATTCAGAACTGAAGACAGACACAGAGTCACAATCTACTAACAAAATAATTACACCAATAAATAATCACTAGACGGATGCTTCGAGCAATAAGTTGGATGCTTCGAGAAATTGAGTGGTGCGACAAATTATTCGATCAACGTATTTAATTCTCCGAGATATGCATTGGATGCTTTGAGCTACATGTCGGATCCAGTTACGCATTATAAGGCTTTTCATCTCAATCCTCAAGAGAAAATATATCAGTGACGAATCACTAATAAGGCTGTTACTCTATTTTATTTTATTATTTCACTCTGTCCATATTTTTTCTGGTATACCAAATAGTAACATCAGATGGACTGCAAATGGACTTTCATATCAATAAGAAACTGTTTTTAGCCCTATTTTACTACAATGATACTCAACGATGAGTGCTAATAGCACGCTTAATATGACAGTTGTTAGCGTTGACTGAGTTAAGAAACTTCGAAGGTAGTCGGTAGTTGCATGGGCGAGCACACTAGAAGTTATCTTTAAACAGCATGTCGGAGACTTCTGGATACTTTGACCGGTCACTAACCCAACCAATTCATACTGGAACAACGTGGTGGATATAATTCAGATCTTCTCTATGATGAATAATGACCCACAAAAACCCTGATTGAAAAAAAAGTCTAACAATCAGCAACACAGTAATTGCACATAGCATAATTATAGATTTTATTTATAGTATGATACTACAATATTTACTACTTGCGTATGCCGTAGTATGCGATAAGATAAGAAGTAGAACATTGTGAAAGTGAGGTTTTTGATAAGTTTCACACTGATAACCTAGCAGATTAAATCGAAGATTTTACATGTATGATTGTGGAGTGTAATTTTATAGAATCAATACTTCAGCTCGCACTTGAGAACTTGTTCTTAGAAGCGGTGCAAATTTAGAATGCATCTTTTAGGAAATAAAGATCCTGAAATGAAACATGAAAATGAAAATGACCTATCGGCCGTGACAACGATAAAACCATTTCACTATTAATTTTATATGTACGATGATAGAGACGGTAGTAGCGAAGCATTTAATGAAACTCACCGTGAATGACTGTAATCGTGATTAAAGTGTTGTACGGAGCTCAGCGATCTTGTGCAGAACACAATTAATGCCATTAAAGTGCAACGCACGAGGAGATTGTCTTAAAGAACTTTTATTGAAGGTCATGACGACTGTGCTACAAGCGATTTAATTGCCAGTTTTCTTCAAATTTTTAGTGAAATCAACATTTATATAATCGCTAGATTTTTTCATGATATCAGCACTCCGTAATCACTTTATCACCTTTTATACATCTCCCACTGGTGCTCGATATAAATAGTTTTATTGATAAACGCATCAAGACGATAATTGTCGTTTTTGTCGTTTATATTTATCTCGGATTCACGTAAAAAGTAGTGGAAATTTTCCTTGAAAACATGTTTGTTATATATAATTATCTGAAAGAAAATATTTTGTTTCTGATTTTATATCACGCTACCGGCCAAGCTTCACGGAGTTCGGTTAATTTATATTTACAAAGTTTTTTAGGCTATGTCTATTAGGAATAATTTACCTTTAAATATTTTTTAGATAGGTGACGTGCTTCCGGAGATCACTTTCCACATATACACAATAGAAAATTTGCACTCTCTTATCATAATATTAGAATAGATTATAACCCTGAAGTGTGATTTTAAGCAAACTAAAACATGTCAAGTAGTGATTGCGCTGATCATGTTGTATTATAAATGAATGATATAATTGAATGATTTGCCACTGATGGGACTACTACGACTACCACAGTCATTAATTCTGCCGTTATGTACTTGGCTTCAGGAAACCTTGTTATTCAGCACGAAGGATATTGCACTCACAAGTTGGTCTATTTAAGTATGTAAATTTCTCAAGGTTAAATGTAATACACAATTTAGTAGTTAAACGTAATATTAATGGTAATTAAACAACTGAATCTATATAAACGATCATTAAATTAGTCTGTTAGTATAAAAAATTATAATTTTTCCACCATCGAGAGACCATCCTCAGTACAAAAGTTTCTAATTGTTTGTTATTCATTTGAAATGAGATATACTAATTATACACGTATATAACAAGACAACGCATAAATCTCGGAGTATTTCTACTTCCTAGAAGGCTCAGTTGACAAATCAATTTTATTTAAGACGGCCGAATAAATTTTTGAACAAGAACGAATTACACCTCGTTGCAGTTTGCTAGTAGGAGCAATACTAACAATATGAGATTGTCCGAATTCAAATATATTAAAATATGTACAATTCATGCGTGTTGTGACTTTGTGTTTTAAATAATGTATTTTCTTTCTTTCTTTTGTTCTTTATTTACAAATAAAATAAAGGTTGAAGTACTCCACCCATCCTTGAATCCAAGCCAATCTCCACGCACACCCTGAGCCGCTGAAGAACGGACGAGACTGTGGCATCAGATTCCTTGTGTTAAACAACGCTATTCTTCTACCACCTTTTTTAATCCTGACTTGGGCATGTTGTTATAATTATTTGGCTGGATTATGAGCTCTAAACTCTTTTTAGAATCAACAGTATATTTACGCTCAATCCTGGCAGAGCGTCTTAACGATTGGTGTGCATCGGCAACCACTTATCATCGAGACGTCCTTCCACTTGTTTATTGGCTATTCACATAAAAAGTAAAAAGTCAAATTGCGAAATAATATTGGTCTGTGGTGTAATTTAAAGAATATTGCTGTCGTAACCAAGTCGTCCTTTGACGCATTATTGCCTGAGACCAATACATAAAGCAACTATATTAACAATATGTATATTATATTATCATATACAATTTCCATATGGTATCAGGACTATAATTCATTCCCGCATCCTTTGCAACATTATCTACATATACAGGACAAACACTAAGTACGTATTCATTAAGACTTCTGACAATAACATTGCGTGAAATAATTTCCTAATTTATTTTTATTTATTAATTTTAAAATATAAAACTTTACAAAGAAATATAAACGTACCTTCTCTATAAATGTAAGTTCTCTAGTAGGAACAAACTAGAATAATTGAAGGTATAATTATTTGTATTTACAATAATAACACAAATGTAATTCATTTAGTAAAGTTACATTGTTGTTGAACGAGCTTATCTTTTTTTTTTTTTTGATAACATCCGAGAGTCGTCTCTCCAACCTCCGTGAAAAATGGCGCCCTGAAATTGAGACGCGTACAAAAACTTGCTTCATCATAAAAAACACAAACAAAAAACCTATTTCGACAAATGAAATATTCAAAGATGGCTGTTTAGGTAGCTTGTTAAAATTCACTAAGAGACCTCACGTTATCCGTATTTACAACACTATAAAGTTGTAATTCGATCTGGCCGAGAGCTGTCGTGAGTCGCAAAAGTTTACAATGAATAGCGTGCGACCGCTAACTATTTAACCCAACTATTTGAAGTACGTAACAGTTTTCCGAATTTTGTTTTCGATCGCATATATATATAGGACGTTTAGATTTTGCAGCGTAATAAAGTATAAAAAAAAGGTTAGTGAGATCACCATTGCGACCTTGGTCTCCGCCGAATGCTACGAGCGTCGTGGATTGGCCCCTGCCAATTAGTTTTGTTTTCTTTTCCTAGCGATCTCAAATCATAGCTCTATTTTCGAAACCTCGTGATTCGATTTAAGAAGTGTCCTAAACAAACCCGACTTTAGCGTTCTGATATCAATCGTGAAGTCTTAGAAATAAATATACTTAATAAAAAATACATAAATCTTCGTTCAAATTCGCGACTTGAATCAAAACATTTGTTAACTCGCAAAAATTATGCACCACCAGCAGGAATGCGTCCAGACTGATTTTAATTAAAACTGTGGTTAAGTAGTAACAGTACATAGTCACAAACACATGGTAAGAATATTTTTTTACAGGTCGACTGTATGAATGATGTTTTTATTTCATTTACCGATTCCAAGTTTTGTTTATCACTATTAATATGCAAATAAACGCTTGTATGTAACATATACAATCGAACTCTGTACAAAAGTACGACTAAGCCATTTTTACTATTAGATATCGAAATGTAGGTAATGAAACTCAATTAATTATATGTGATTCAGAGATGTTTTGTTCTTTTTTCGACAAGGGATAACTAGAAAAAAACTCCGAAGGCTTTTTCTTAAGTTTAAAATTCAAAATAATTATGACATTTCAACCCGAAGGCCGAAATTTCAACCGAATCTGGACTCTTCGATAGTCGGACTTCGTTACTAAACATTCCTCTTCGGTGTCACACGACCAACCACTAGCCGAATTGGTAATAACCGTGTTTTCCTTGTTCAATTACCGACATATAAACTAATGTATATGTGATGGAAAAATATTTGTTCTCAGACCTTGGGTGTAAGAGATGTCTCATTTGTGTATGTCCATGCCAATCGCAACAAACGGAATTCCATTATAACCTTAATATGAAACAAGAGTCGTTACCCGCATTGACCGTAATTTTCGAAGTACCCAACAAAATAGTTTTTTATTTAATAACCAACCATTACTGGCCATCGTTAGCTATCAACTATCATGATATTTTTATAATTTCTATGGTTCGGAGTGTATGTTACAGCAATAGTTGTACGTCCTTGTTGCTATAGAAGCAACAAGCGTAGACCAGAAACCATGGCAACATACACTAACCGTTAATACCTTCTTCAAAAAGCAATGAAGCCCTTCGTGGTTGTGTAGAAGACTAGGATGTAACCAGCTCGTAATTCTAAACGGTAGGGTTCATAACTTTTATAAGTTACCATACATGTTTTTCTTATTTAAAAACCGGTGGACATAGTATAATAGTTTTTTTTTTAATAAACTAATATTTCATTTACGCATAAAGTCTGTTAAATACAAATATCAATTTTATAACACTACCCAGCAGTAATTAAACAAACAGAAGATGGATAATAATGGTGTACACTTACAAACACGCCTGAGTATTTTATATAAGAAACTAACAAATTTTAATTTAGGCTCTCTTAGAATAATTAACAGTGTGAAGTTTTGCTTTGCGGAAATCTATTGTTATTTTGTTTGTTTGTGTTAATGTAACTTTGCGGTTAGAGAATTATCGAACGACGTTCCATTTCGCAGCGAAACACGTGTTAATGATTGGTATACAGCTCTGTTATACCTGGAATTCTTATTAGTGGGAAGGAGGAAGCTCCTACGCATGTCTAAAGGTGAACCCTCACACATTGTGCCCTCAGATTGTTGCAAATTGGATTATTACTATTGTAATAAAATGCATTTTTATCAATTATTTATCCTTTAATTTTATATTTTAATTCCGTCCCACTGCATTCAAATTGGTGGCTTTTAAAGTTTCTAGTTTCGATGCGATTTTCGATAATCGAGTTTACGTTACATATCGATTTAAATAGATATGTGGATATTACAATTATTCATATCTATTGAAAAAATATATAGAAACTAAATACTTGAAACTTTTTCATAACATTTGGAACTAAAAAACATAAAATCGATTCATCGAATCAACCAATCGATCGTTAATAGTCGTTGTGGAAACAAAACAATGTTATTTATACATAATTATATTCATTTCAAATTCTTATGCAGCCGTTAAACCAATTTTATTCTGTATGTACCGGGCAATTATAAGGCATATATACGTACATGTTACAGCTAAGGTATAACTGACCCAATCGTGAGGAGACGATATATACAAAATACAAGCTATATTTATATGTGGTTGAAGCATGATATCACCATGGTAAAAGGTAATGCGCGGAACTAAATAATTACAATAAAATGACCGTACGCCAATTCGCGTCGATCCTCACTTGCAGTGGCGAGTGAATTTCGCGATGTCATAGAGTAATTACGTATTGATTGAGTGTCGTTGTCGTCATGAGATACGACGTTATACCGACTCTCGTACAAAACGAGTTTCTATACGACTTTCTAGTTAAACATATTATAAGTTATACTAAATTATTATTCTCTTTTAACGTACCTAAGAAAGATACTATATCAACGTGGAATATCTAAAACTGTCAGAGACAAAAAAGTCTAATTGCACAATCAACAAACGTTCATGTTCGCTCCAATTGTTACATGGTCGATTTTGGAGTTAAGAACTGCAATGAAACCCAGAGAAAATATATGTAAGGCAACATTTCTTCCAATCGCTTTATCAAATATAATAATACACGCTTTTCCTGTGTACAATGAAATATTAAAAATATTTGCTATCTATAAATGCTATATTATAGAATTAAAAATCTTTTGAAATAAAAAAGATAGCAATGATTTTTACTCATACGAGTGATAATTAACACTAACCAACAGATAATAACAGCTTACTTATGCGTTACCGAAACTAAACGTGTAATTTAGATGTCTCTGCGATAACCTACTCTGGAGTATACTTGCAGCTCGTCTTGCTTCCTGCTTCACATACACGAGCACGTTGAAGTATATAAAACAAACACGTTACTTTTAAATTTACAACTAAACACAAGGAAGCAAGATTTGTTTTCATTCGTCGAAGATTTAAGTTTTAGTGCACATTATTATGAGATCGTACAGAGAACAAAGCGCAGAGAGAACAAAAACGGTAATTACTTGCAGAATCGAAAGCCTTCGGCGTGTTTACTGTCTAAGATCGAGTATCTAAAAAAATCGATAATGATCTCGAGTTATATTCGTTTATTGTTTACTCTTTGGGGTACATTTTAATTTATATTTAATATCTATACCTACATATTGCAATGATCTCATTGCAATATGTATCTACTGAGTAGAATATTCTTTAGAACAGATACAACCCGGATTACGGATTAAGACTTTTATACATCTGAACCAACCCGTACCTTGTAACCGGTTGTTATTTCGCTATATTTAGTTATTGTTAAATGAAATGCCGTAAAGTGAATTAAAAACATTCTCAGACTAAAAATGTTGGTTCGATCGATTTGATCAATGCTTGGTCAATGGCGAAAGAAATACAAAGCAAACACACATTCATAACTTTGTTTCTTGATCCCTCTTCGTATGTATGTCTACTTGGATTTCTCTTCGTAGGCTTCGTTACTATTGCCGAATGGCAAAGACAAGTATTTCCTTTATGACGCTTGAGTAACTTGAAGGCAATAAAGATTAAATTAAAAAAAAAATAATAAACTTATATGGCTCCTATCACACATCACATCATATCATAAATATTTCATCATATCATAGGCACCAATGCGCACGATTAAACTCGTAACTAAGTGTTCAAATCCAATGGAGTTAGAAAGTCCATTTAATGAAGCTTGTGAATACAAGCACACTGGTGAATCGGTATTCACTGGCACTGGTGCGCCACCTCAGTGGCCTTCAAGGTTTGAAGCAGAAATTGATGTCACGTCTTGTTTCTGCTTGCAGTCACATGTCCAATGTTGATTCCAATGAGTAAGGGATGTGATAGTTTCTTCAATAAATAAAAGTTAAACAGTAAACTAATACCTAATAGTTTTTTAATGTTAGTAGCCGACAAACAAATAGACGAGCCATCTGATGGTAAATGGTTGCCGTCATAATACTTAAAAAATACATTCAGTATTTACGTAGTACGAGACAGTACAGTAGTACGAGATTTCATTTTTCTTTTCTTTGACATATTCATAAGCTACTAAGAGTGTAGTCAGTCATAATGCGGAGTATATTGTCAGCAAAACAAATGATTAAAAAAAATGTAATGAGATTATAACAATCGGATCTCTCGGTTTTTGGCCACCAATGTTACGAAGGTTCGTATACAGCCGTAAACACAGTGACTCGCCCGGTCTTTGTCATAAAATAAATTAATGCACACCGGAAGCTTGATTCCAAATTTAAAACTACTAAATCAGTCGAGATGACAAACTCAGCCAATTAATATATCGAATCTGAAATCTGAAATTCTCTAAATTAAGGCATTACGGTCGGGCAGACCCTAAGACTGAAATTCAATACTATGATAGTCCGACTACCACTAACGCTTATCTCTGTACCACCTTCCAACTACAATATCATCTGCAAGTGTATTTGCATCTGTAAGTAAAATTCTCCTTAAACAAAACCAACTATATTATAGCACAGATCCGTTACGATCTATTTAAGGCATTCATTACGTCAAATCTATTTAAGCGCAAAAAACCTCAACATTACTATCGTGAGAAAAACTGCAGTTACCAAGTACAGTGAGTCATTCCGCTAAAACTAAACGTTGAATTTAAAGCCCTTTACGTCGTTCTGATTTTAACACTTAACAACATTTAGGCGGCTCACACACGAGTACGTTTAATATTTTTTTTATGGTTATAGCCGACAAACGAGCAAACGAGTCGCCTGATGGTAAGTGGTCACCGTCGCCCATGGAC
>DWPT01000846.1:0-21340 GCA_018251895.1 Agathymus mariae mariae
AGTGATACCTTTGGGCTTGCTGATGTCCATGGGCGACGGTGACCACTTACCATCAGGTGGCTCGTCTGCTCGTTTGTAGGCTATTAAGATATAAAAAGAAAAAAAAAGCTAATTCTAAATCCGTTATTGAGGCTTGAGCTTCAAAGTTTCATTGAGTTAATTCACAATTTTATAATTTCATGATAAAAATTATATAATTTCATGATTAAAATTTTCTCAGAAGTTGATCATACTTTTATGTTAATTATTTTGGTAATATTGATGTCACTGAAGTGTGCTTGCTTTGCCGTTCGCAGTTTACATTGTACTGTGTGTAGATATATTGGACATTATTGTTTCAGGCCTATTCCCTTCGGCGAGGACTGGCAGGGCTGTTCAAGGCCCGACTGCTGCTACTCAACGTCCAGGTTGATGAAGATGACGGTACAAGATTTTGTTACTTTTATGGTTCATTGAGTATTATTGTCCAACCAGTGGGCTCGATCTTCTTGCAATTGCGAGGGGTTATGGTCATGGGCGGACTTTAGACACCGCCGTAAACAAATTGGAGAATTATCAAGAATACAGGTTAGGGCAGGGCAAAATGTTTATTTTCCTTGAAGGCAATAATTATCTATGAATGAGCGAATTTTGTGAGTTTGTATCTATGCGGAGGGTAATTTCCGGAACCGGATAATTAAATGGTCAACCCGAACGAAATCGGGCCGCCGTTCCAATATTTACGAGTATGCCAATAACTGGGGAAAATCATTACCCTTATCATGAGACATAAGCTCAGGAGTGGAATAATTATGGGACAAAATTTATGAAAAAATAAGCCAGTTAAGCCGAAGATTGATGTAAGGGGTTCCACAGGTCTGAGTCAAATCCAACCATCTTTGCTCCTGATGTACCTGCTAGATGTCGCTATGCTTTGTGATATTCAGGTTCTCAAGGCCCTTTAATTACAGCTCACACCCTCATAGTAAAAACTGTTTTTTAGTGTGTTTTGGTTACCGTGCTGGAGATTTAGGTCACCAAATCGGAACCGCCTCCTTGTTGGCCCGTAACGTATCGACATTAACCTGGTGTAAACTGTTACCACTGGTTGGCTTGTCTACTCGTTTGCTGGTTATTCCGGCATGATTTCTACTAAAGACGCATGACATATGGATTGCGTTTTCTTAGTATGCTACCCAGTAGACTAACCCTTCAGAAAACGGTTTAATGTCCCATTGTATTAGTAATAAAACAAACTTTTTTAACTTTTCCACAGCACATACCATCCATGTAATTCCGGTAATATGGAGAAAAAGGGTGGAATGGTTGCCATGGTGCAGGGTCTCCAAGACTCTAGTCTGACCGTGACCCTTTTGGACGGTGAAAAGCGGTACACATTGATGCCAAATGATCATGGTAAAGGATGACTAGTTATCAACAATACTTCCAATTTGTGTAAGACTTTATTTACACTGATAAAGAATCTAAGGAAAATTTAGTCACTATTTAAGCTTGGATATAGTAAGTAATATCTTAGCCGCTCATTCCAGCAACGAAAGAAGACCAGAAACAACAAACCATGAATTGTTTTTAATAATAAGTAGTTTTCTGCAGCACTTTTATCATCGTTTTATCTTCTGCACTGATTTTCATAAAAAAAATACCAGTAGATGAGAACACAAACAAAGGATATTTATTTATACGAGATGTAAGTACAATTTTATAAAACGTCTGATAAAAAGAATGAAATCGAATGGGGGAGCAACGTCTTATTTGGAAATTCCAGTACGCAATACAAACGAACTTATAAAACTGTGTAATAAAATATTCTCCCGTAGTTCACCAGCCAAAGCTAATTGAGCGGCGTCATCCGTTCGTGCACTGCGCGTCACAGTACACCACCGACCAATATTCAGATTCCAACGTAGTGAGAAATCGTGAGAACGGTGTCCAAGTGACTGACGGCAGATACGCCAGCACTTACAAGGTACGCATCGTCATCTGCAGTTTTTACGACATCAGCGTCGTAATCATCATCTCGACCCATATCTGACTCATTCACCATATCCGACAGACTCAAATATCTCTTAATATGGTTCAATCTGTGAGTTCACAAATTTTCGGAATACCAGTTCTTTAAGGAAAACCCTCAGGTAAAGCGTTTATAACACAAAATAATTTCTAAAAATTTATAGATGTCTGCAGAATTTGATTATATGTATACGTAGGCCTATAATTGTAGGTAAAAAGTGAATTTAAACGTAAAGATAAAGTTTTTTGGTGTCTGTATCAAATGGTGAAAGCTCACACTTACATCAGTATTTTAAAATATTTTTTTGATTTGGATATCTTATCAAGGTTAAGTGAGATGCTCATTTCACAGTTTCCACAAACGAATGTATTGGACGTAAGCCAGGTATCCAGAGAGAAGATGATTTTATACTACATATGTTGTGCAGTAGTGGAAATTTACCGCAGGTTAATCTATTCATTTCCAGATGATGCATTGCAACCTAAGCCCAACCTCACCATCACAAGCTGTAACGGAGTTTCCACCTCAGAGACCAGAAGTTGCTCACGGTTATTTCATAATTTAATAGTAGATGCATTTTTTATCTAAATAGCCGACAAACCAGCAGACGAGCTACCTGGTGGTAAGTGGTCACCGTCGCCTAAGAACATCAGTAAGACTAAACATACACTCATGGGTTGTCGGTCAGGAAATGAGAAGAAAAAGGTCATGACCCATGAGGTCATCTTAATTACCCTTAGAGATCCATACTCTGCTGTGGGTTGTAAATGAGAATATCTGTTAACACATGGTACTCGGGATATCTGCGAAAAAGGCTTAAAAATTTAACTAAATTCACTTTATGAATTGATTTTAAGATTAGAATATAGGTTTGCTGGATTATGTTTAAAATTTTATGCCCGTACTTAGGTAGCATCAAATCTCCCTCTTATTAGTCGGTGAATGGGTAGAAAGTGAATTTGATCACTAGCATTTTTGAATACCCGTCACACAATGGTTGTCAAAAACACGTTTTACAACTATGTGGAAGCAGTGAACCTAATTATTAAGTGCCATTCTAACTTTGCAACCAAAATCCTTTAAAACATTTAAAACTTGAAAAAGTATAAAGATCCGAAGCTGACGCTATTTTAACAGCTCATGGATCAACAAGGTGTGCAACGCCTGAGACGGCATTACATACGTGTCAAAACCCAAATTATGCTGTTAAATGACTATATATTATGCTATCAAAGTATACAATAATTTCGAATTAGAAAAATTAGATCAGGGCCATATCTCAAATATGATCAGCTAACTTGGCGTGTGTCTTTGATGAAGTTGTGATTACATTTTGCAAAGTGATTTTCATTTCGGAAAAGTGTATATCTACAATACATTCGCAGGTCATGGCAATTTTGTCATTGGCGGATATGGTAGCGGCGAGACTGCCCGACCGTCAATGAAAACTAACAGCTTCAGAGGAGGCATGGTTTGGCCTGATAAAGGTAAATTATTTTATTTACTTTGGCATACATGAATTTTAGACAGAGAGAATTTAATAGTTATTAAGTAAGTTAATATAAGTCGCCACTGAATGTAAAAGTGCCACTGAGTCCAATAAGACAAACCATGATAGAAGATGAGATAGATACTCATAAGAGTTGATGATAACATTTTTGTGTCTGGGAATCCAGAGATAAACAGTTAAACTCATGAATGACTTATGATGTGATCTACTTTAGGTAATGGGCCTATTATTTGCAACGTAAGCCTAAAAGATTAAGGAAATTAATTTTTAATTGGTAGGTTAGTCAAACAACTATATACATTAGTTTATCCTCATGTGGTCCATGTTTAAAGTATTAAAATTCAAAATTGAATAACACACACGTTATTTTGAAATTGAAGATATGGTTTTGTTTCAGGATCTGTCTGTACATCTAGAGCTTCGATGCAGTCGGATGCGTTTGCTAATTCGTTAAGAAAATATCCTAACATTACTCCGGAGCGATCTTCGGAAATAGTACAACGTCTTATCAGTTTCACTCAAGCTAAAAATCGTAAATATTTTTTTTTATTTCAATAGAGAACCAATGAACAAACGAACCACCTGATGTCAAGGGTACCGCCGCTCTTAGACATTCGTTGCTCTAAAGGCTATGGTAAGGCGTTGATTGCCAAGATGGAATCGGGAACCCGCTTATTACTGGCACTCTGACACTGCAACCGAAACATATTAAGACTATACTAGAAAGAACAATACCCAGGCAGGAAAATCTACCATTCGCGAAACACTTGGAGATTCAATTGGGCAGTGATGAGCCTAGTGACCTCTAATAGTAGGAAGTTGGCACTTTAGCCTCGTCCATTTTTCAGCAGGGTGTATCATGAAGGTGACGGAGGTTTACTCAAGGATGGATGCAGAAGGAGTCGCCTGATTTACTTTTGTTAGTGACCATTTAAAAGACAAACTAAACGTGCCTATATATTTATGTGCACGCTTCATGTAACTCACGGATCAAACAGTTATATATATATGTAAAAAAAAAACAAACATATATATGTAAAAAATAATTCATCCTTTTGTATTTGTTGTAATTTATAATAAATTTTTGTGTCCGTTAAGCGTTTAAGATGCCGTGAGTAATGGACATTAATCTTGACATATGTAAATGGAATTTAATTGGTTTCAGTGTCCAAGTTTCAAAATAGATGCACATGTTCACCGACTCGCAATAGTGTGGACTCTGAATCTTCCAAGCAGACATTTGTACTTGAGCGAAACTATTCCAAAAACTCGGTTATGCGGAAAACGTTAAATCCCCCTGAACTTAATGGTGCAATCAAAAGGAACAGATCAAGTGAAAACTCACCAGATAGATCGAATAGCTTTCTGCTGGATTCTTGGACCAGACCAATGTTTTGTAAGAATAACGATGTCAGGTGTTTTAGGGATACTGCGAGAAAAATCAGACAAAGATTTAAAAATTCAGTGAGTACATTATAAGGACATTAAAAACCGCTAGTTGGGCAATAATATCACGCACTTTGCAGGTATCAGAATTAATATAGTTTTCAACAATCCATAAACATGCTTTGCATCTGTCTCCTTCTCACATACAACATGCACTAATAATAAACAAAAGTATATACCAACATATATACCAAGATGTGTTTCACTCACAAACGGAACGTCATGAGGGCAACTGCACAGGCCAAGTGTCTTCCGCAAACTGTGCAAACGTCTAGCACTTGTTACGTGTGTAGATTAATACTAATTTAATATCTCAGACAGTTGGTGAAACGAAAATCGGAAATGTTAGTAACTTACATATGGACAATGACTTGCTATTTATGATTTCAAACTTACATCATCGCTGATTATACTTATACATGTTTGTAAATTGTAACGGATACTCTCCAAACAAAAGTTGCTCCCTACCACCGCAGTGTCGCCGTGACCATGATCCGTTTGGGTCGAAATCTCGGTGTAAAACAAAAAATCGCGAGTACTTGTTACGGGTAAAATGACTTGCTGATTGTTGAATGTAGCTAATCGTGTCTACAAGTGGGTTGTACTCGTGATGTTGTTGGATATTCAGCAATAGGTGTTATTTCTTAACCGGTCTGTGTTTTCCTATGGCCAATTCAATCATCAGAGACTTGCCCTTCAAAAAGATCATGCATCCCACATTGTTTGAATTGGTAATCGATTCGTTTTGCTTTCAATCAGAAATCAACAGCACGGACAATGTTTGGTTTTCCACAAACGAATTATTTTATTGCAATAACATTGTACACGTGATATTTGGGTAAAAAGTGATTATTTTCATTTTATATACTATACTTACCTCATATTGTCATCAACACCGAGGATTGACTGGTAGAGATGGTCACTCACTAGGCATTAAGTCTGCCCATTGTGTGTTAAATATACATAAAATTACCTTCACGGCGAACTTCATCTTGCGGCATACTCTAAAGTTTAACAGTGAGACGTACTGTTGTTGTAATTAAAAAATATCTTTCACATCCTTACCTCCAGCCTGCTTGCAATGAATCTTCTTCAAGGACAATGGACCAATATGATTGTGAGTTTCATCAAAGGAGGATGTATGAAAAGGAGGTGAGACTTTGTGGTGCCTTGTTAACGAACGAATTTCCATGTTGACTGGCATCTATTTTCTTGGTTTTCACGATATTGCATTTGACAGGAAATAAATTTTCTTTTCAGAGTAAGAGATCAGTGAATATGGAAATTCAAGGTAAATTCAAGTAATTTGTTCTGTTGTTGTTGTCTGGATTAAATTTGTTGTTTTTCATTACTTCATCCTTTATTTCCTATATAATAATATTTCGAAGGCTTTATTGCTGAAATATATATTTTAATACGAATCGTTTCTATTGTTAATTTTATAATTCGTTTGTAAATTGAAAAAAGGAAATATTTTGGTTGTGAATTATTTATAAGTTACACAATCACTAACGGACATATTTTTTATAAAATAAATATTTTTAACTGTATTGATTTTAGCAGCGGCACAGAAAGAGTCAAAGGAGATGTTAACGCTCCCGAGGATAGTCCCGATGCAACGAACGGTAACGATTCGCTTTATTTGGATAATAAATTGTTTGTAGAAATCGTTGTGATACATGAAATAGTACAAGTTATAGTTAGCCGAAAAATCTATCTTCAAGGTATAAAAACTATAGAAATTAGCTTACCATACCTATGGATGAAGTTCTGAAAGTTTCAGCAGGTTCAGGTAAACAAAGATAACTTCAAGGCGATATATAATGCATATGAAAGGTTTATTTTTTGTTATGAAGTGTTTTTATAATTGTCATAGAAAAAGTGTACCCTCACTGCCATCATTACAACGCATAATTATCACACCTGCTGGGCGCGGGTCTTCTATCACACTGAGACCATATCCCGGTCAAAGTTTTCTACACTGGCCAAGTGCGGGTTGGCACATTTCACTCATTTTTAAAAACATTATGAAGAACTCTCAGGTGAGCAGGTTTCCTTGCGATGTGTACCTTCACCGAAGCAAGTGATAATTAATTTGTGATTTTATGATAACTAAAAAAATAGAGGTGCAGGATTCCAACTCCTGTCTCCTGTACAAAAGACCCATGTTCAAACCACTGGGCTGTCACCACTACAGACGTAAGTTGCTTTACTGTAATGCCCGCCTCTTATTTACTACAAGCACTCCGCCCCAACGTCGCTCGGGTTGTGCAGTTATCTGTTTTAGTAAATATAATCTATACTAATCTCTAAAACGACAATGTGAATATCTCCAGCTTTTTATATGTGTGTATACATGATATGTAGTAGGGATGTATGGATCTGAAATTTCAGATATTTTCGAATGTTTTACCGGTTTTGGTTACGCTAACTTGACTTGTTGACAAAATTTATAATGTATTCACAAGGTAACATTTAAACTTTCTGTCTAGGTATTATTTGGTAAAAAGTAAAAAACCTTAAAAAATAAATAATAAAAACTGCCTCAAGATTTTCAAGGTTCAGACAATGAAAACCTGTCATAACGTGTTTTGTTTAGACTGTCCCTATCCGAAATTATTCGAAACGTTTTTAACGCGATTCGGTTACGGTTTCGAAGCTCCATAACATCCGTGATATATAGCCTATGTTCGTTCGCTATGTCAATTTTTTTTACATAAAATAAGTTAATGCCTGACAACAATCCCACCTGATAGTAAGTACTTATGAAGTCACCGATGTTGAGCGCACTAACTTATAAAATCCTATTCACTTTCCTTTTGAAGAATGCTGCATCGTAATTAGGGAACACCGATGCGACCAAGTTATTCCAGTCCTTTGCATGTTAAAATATTAGGTAACTATGTTTTTCAAATAGGTGCCGGGGTTCCGAAGATTATCTTCGACACATAAACAAACTTACAAAATTTCCACTCTCTCTTTATAATATTAACATAGATGTTTAATATCCTACCCTTCGTTGTAGATAGCGACGCCATTGTCCCCGATCCCATCAAAAGTAGAAAGAAGAATAGAGAATCATTTAAAATCCGCACTCAGCTCTTCTACAGAAATTGTACATGAGTGCTCATGTAAATCGATCCAAGTTAAACTCCCACTGGATGCTCACATTAGAATAACTTCAAGTTCTTTTGATTTACGTAACAATAAATATAAAAATAAAAGTAATAAGAGAAGCAAATCTGAAGAAGAGTTAGGTAATATTAAGAAAACAAAACCCGATAGTATTTTGAATATGCTGCAAACCTATAACAATAGTTCTGAAGTAAATGAAATATTCAGTAAGGGTCCGATAAGTACAAAGAAAAAAATCTTTCAGAACTGTAAAAACCTATTTGATGATTACGATGTCTTACGAAAAAATGTAAGTAATAATACCTATTTTCGTGAAGAATTTACTTTTAAAATTAATCAACAACAAACAAGTAACCACTTAAAGGAATTGTCAAAACATTACCACGTTGATGGAGTTGAGCGAATAAATAAAGACAACTATAAAATTCAACCTGAATTTCTTTCTAATATGGATACTGATAGAAATAATAATAGAATATCCGCTGGTTTTACAAAAAACAAGAGTAGATTTAGAAAAGGAAGTAATGAATCCCGCAATATCGAATATGATTGTGATACCTCCAATGTTATGAATATAGTTGGAGATAGAAAAAGATGTTATAGAAAAGGTGAAAATGTTTTATCTAGAAGTGATAAGCATCATGGTCAAGTCTTTGAGACAGAGGTTAATAGGAACAAGAAAAATATTACAGAAGAAGAAATCAGAAACTTAATAGATCTTGACATATTAGCGTTCACTGAAAAGTATCGGGTAAATATTACTACAGAATGTTTATATGATTTAATTGAAGATTTGTTTGATTTGTTTGTAATAAATTTAAATAATAATTCAATACCAAACAAGAAAAACATAACAGAGACAATAAAAAATGTATTACAAAATAGAGGGTTATCAGAATTTCAATCTATTTATCTAACAAATATTTTAAGAGAACATTTTGAAGAAGAATTTCTTACAACTAATAATTTAAGATTAAATTCTTCAAACTTTCAATCAGATACATTAATTGTTCTTCCAAATATAATTCAGGATTCATCAGAATATAGACAAGGTGAAAATAACACAAGCGACGACTGTGATTTTAGTATAAAAGGAATATCACAAAAAGACATAGATTCTAACGTGAAATTATATATCAGTCAAATATCAAATGAAATAAATGAATGGCTTTCAAATTTACAAATACCAGAAGCTCAAAATGGAGAAATACGACAGACTATAATAAATGATTTAGTCACTGACATAATAGATAGACATAAATATTTAGAACTTAATACATCTAGTGAAGTATCAGAGACATCCGAGTTGGAACATTTAAAGTACCAAATTTTTAAATTGATTTTTAAAATTGGCCTCAATGATATAACTCTAGTAGATCGCGCTACTGATTTAATGGAAAGAATTCAAAATATAGCAGTACCTATATTTTCTCTACAAGACGGGCAATCGTGTGCAGTAAAAATATATAGTTCAAACGTAAAACTTGGGCAGTCTTTCCAAAAACTTAAACTTCCAGAAGAATCTAATGTAGAAACGTCATCTTCTAGATACCTTAGCCAGAGTAACGTGTGCTGTAAAAGACCTAAATGCCATAGAAATCTCATTAAAAAGGATATCTCCGAATCAATTTCAAGAAAAAACATCTCCTTGAAACAACCGGGGCGTACCTATCAAACTACCAGTACTAAAAGAATAAGTAGTTCCGGCCAACTTCCTCCAATGAATAATGAGTATAATGATATTGAAGAAAGGCTCAAATCTGAAGCTATTGAAATCAATTCGCCATATAAACCACATCAAAGCTCCAACTATCATAATCCATGCAATAGAAGTCCTAATTTTTCACCTAGTATTAAAATAAGGGATGATGAAAATGATAACATAAAAAACCGCAACAATACTCAAATGAAACAATCCTTTGATCTGAGTGAAATAGAAAACGCCTACAACCAGTATTTAAAAGAGTGGGTAAATAAACTACCTATACCGATGACAAATGCTGAAGACCAAATGTTAGCTCAAATAGCTAGAAGTGATATTTATAATGGCATTTTGGAGGCTGTTTCTAAACTTAGATCAGAGCGAGATACGGTTAAAAACCGCTTCTTATTTGAAGACAAATTAAATGATGAAATCGAACAATTAATAAACAAATTGCCTCAGTGCCCTGAATTAAGTGCAAAAAAACAAATATTCAAAGCAAAATTAATAGAACAAACAAGTAACAATAACGATATCATGAAATCTTTATCAAGGTCGTACAAGGAACAACTAGTAGAAAATCTTAAAGGAAGTTTACCTATAGCGACATTCAATAAAAGTGAAAATCCAGATATATTAGAAATTTATGAAGAAATTCAAATATTAAACATAGTAGAAAATTTTATAATTTGTTCTCGTTATCAAAATCAGGATGCAGTCGTAGCGGAAGCTTATAGAAAGAAATTAGTAAAATGTACTGAAGATTTTATTCAAGGATTGAAAGCCAACCATAGTAAAGCTTTAAAAAATATAGATACGAAACTATACCTCAACGACATTTTGGATACGCTTCAAAATGTGCCTTTGCCAAGTAACGAAACAATACAGCAAGAAGCAGATGAAATTTTACTATCGATTGAAATTGAAAAATGGTTTTCCGATCTGCCATTAATTCAAAACAATGATGTTGTTGAACAGTTGCATAGAAGAAGGCTCAGAAATAATCTAGCCAAACAAATATTGGACATAGAAAAGGGTACAAGGAAAACAGACAATATTTTGAACAACTCACTGAAACATGAAATTTCACAATTTTTGGAAAAAGCACCATTGCAGCAGGGTGAAAGCTTAAACATTAATTCTATGGTTGATGAGCTCATTAAAAGATTGAAGAACATACCGATATCAAATGGAAATGACAGTAAAAAAGTAGTATTTAACGAACCAAATTATGAAAATTTTAGTAGAGATGTACCATTATGCTCCACTTATACAGAACATCTTGATAAAAATCCCATCGAATCCCAGAACAAAGGGTTACCGAGTACCAAATCAATACAAGCAATGGATCCAAGTCAACAGTTGCATAGTGGGCATTATCATAATATTTCTAAACCACTTTTTGACGACTTTAAGATAGATCAGGCGTACTGTAACGACATTTCTATGGAAAACATACAAAATTATGAAACGTTCGACAATACCCTTCCAAGAAGTTCTTCATTTAAAGATGGCGTAGAGTCTCATTGGTATACATTACAGGAAAGCAGAGATGGACATCGACAAACAAATATTTCATACGATGATATAAGAAATCAAAAGAGAACAGAACAAGGAAATAAATCAATACAGACGATTGGTACAACTGAGCAATCCCATAGTAGAAATTATCGCAATATTGCACAACCTCTGCCTTATGACACGAAGGTAGACTCTAACTGTTGCAATAATGATATTGTGGATGACGGTACACTTGATAGCACTTATCCAAGGGCGTTCTTTAATGGTGACTCAGAACCAAATTGGTACACTTTGCAAGAAAGTAAACAGGAGTATTCACAATTTTCTAATGACCGTTTCATTCCTCATCCTGGGAATACATCACTACTGAGTGATCAGAAGTGGTCAAATAGACTTAAGCAAGGTAAAATGTCCGAAGATTTTGATACACCTCAGCAGCATTTGCGAAATGCAGATCCTAATCATTATGCACCGCAGCAAAGACATGATATCTCGTATGAAAGTCTAAAAAATTCTAAAAGAGTTAGTGATATAAAAACTTCAACACCAAGTGGGAGTCAAGATAAAAATGTTAGCGGACGTATTAATAATACAGTACAACAAAAATGGTCTAGTTCGCACTTCCCAGCAAGTAGTAGTCCAATGAGGCATGATAACCCAAGATTGAGTCAAAGAAGTCCGAAGATAGACCAGGTTGTTAGTCCTCACCGAATACCTTATCCTCCGAGGTCTCTAAAAGAAAACAGCAAACATATTTCAATTCATTCACCCGAAGTTCAAGATCAGCTTAACGGTAGGCCACAATTGCATCAACCGGACTTATTCCATAGATCGACTGATCCAGAAGGTATAAGACGAACTATAGATCATAACAGAAGTATGGAGACAGGCATGAATAAAAGCAATTCTCCTGAACATATTCCAGAATACTACCAACCATCAGTTCTTGTACCTCCTTGTTACATGCCTTTAACGTTAGGCACTAGGAAAGGTCACATGAGCGACAGAAATATGGATCAAAGGTATCGAGAAGATGACTCTGACGAAGAAAATGACGAAGAAGGTGAAGTTCGATGCCGATGCGTGGAGAAAATGTGGAAAAGCAAAAGAAGGTTTAGATATTGTCCGTTTGAACAATATGAGGGTTTTCCGATGTGTGTGACTTCGCCATATTTCTATCCGTATTTTTACTGAAGAGCATAAAGTTAAATTGTGTTCAATGTACTATTTTCAATCTTGTTTTTTTGTATGGTGTATATTGTGATTTTTTATATACTCAATATTGTTAAAAATAAAATGATAATAATCTTATTAAAAACAATAACTTATTTATTCTTCGAAAACTTCCTTCTGGATCACAAAAAACATTTCTATATTTAATTAATAAAGGGTGTAAATGTTTAAAATACGTCATAAGAATGTATAAAGTGTACTGTAACTGTCAACTGTCAAAAGCGCTTCGTTAGTCTTCTTCAGTATGGAGAGCCAAAACAATTGTTGTTTGACTAGGCGTGGAAGACTATCAAGATATAATTGACTCGGTCTTAATACCATAGACATTGTTTTACATTTCTCGTTGGTTGGTTGGTCGGTTTAATAAGCGAAATCTAACTCATTTTTTTCGCTATAGTACATCAAAAAAAGTATCAAGGCGCATGATATTTCAGCCACCTCCGATGCTGTTGGCACCCTGTTGAGCAATGAACTAACATTAAGCACTTAAACAAGAATAAACCATTATGTAATCCCAATGCTAATAGCGCTTGTTTCTATACAAAGCTAAACCAACATCTAAAATTAACCGTAATTAACATTATTCCGTTTCAAAGTTTGCGTTTTAACAAAAAAGATTGCCGCTTCTTATCAATTAGCTGATGTCTTACAAAAATGGTATCAATGCTTATAAACGCATATTTATGTTCATTTAGCAGGAGCATCTTACATCACTTCAGTAAACATGTCCAGTAAATATGTCCAACATGAGAAATGGGGGTAAGAAGCGGCAATAAATACAAAAAGGAAATATTTGGAGCAATTATTTGGAACGCGAGGATTGGAATTGGAAGGTGAGGGATATAATGAAAACAAAGAAACCTCATAATATACGTGTTAAAAAAATGGTAGAATTACAAAATTATCAATGTTGTGTGAAATACAAATAGCTGGGATGTGGGCAAAAACCGTCCCAGCATTTTGGGCAGTGTTTTCTTGCGACATAGCAGGATTTATTGGAATGGTGAGAGAGTTGACAAGGCGACTGTGGACGCAAAGTGCATTTGGTTGATACGGGATTCCCACAAGAGCACGGCTGTTGATTTCTTCTTTTTCGTTTAGGAAGACACTCTAAATCTTTTATCGGTGTATGACATACGGGCTGCCTTATACAACGCCGATTTAGATTATTTTGATCCTCAAAACCATCGTCTCCTACTGACCAAAATTCAGGCCTATTTTCATGAAAATCTGTTCGTTCGCTTGTTTCTTGTTCCATTTCCCGGAGAGATGAATAATTTTGCTGAAAACCCTTGCTAATATTAACTTCGGGAGTATTTTTCAACTCTCCAGATAATATGGCTCGCCCTCGGCAAGGTTGACATGATTTAATCTCTACTCTTTTTTTTATATTCAACTGTAAGTAGTCATCTGGATCATAGTGACGCGTTTGAGGACCTATATGTGTCTCATTTGAAATGTGTGGTTGTGCTGATGTTGTTGCTTGGCTTAAACAAGAATTTTTCATTGAAGTTCCAATGCTATCATTTTTTATTTGTGTTTCGATTACTTGTTCAATTGATGCTTCTTTCGTTATGGTGGCTTTAGATACTGGGGATGGTCTTGTCTGAGATGCTGTTGTTGGTGTATCTATGCTATCTTTCTGCTGAGTATTTCCATCTAGCTGTGTTACCGGTGATTGCATTGATGATAATATTGAACCTGAGCGTTGCATTGTCGGAGATCCATGTGAATTCCAGTAATATTCCTTAACAATTACTTGAGGTGTGATTGATGCGGGTAGTTCTGGATCACGAATTATAGTTTGGATACTTGCATTTTGTGAAATCCTAGGAGATATATGATCAGAAACTCGATTTTCTTCTGTTTGCATGCCAGTCGCTATTAGCCCTGGACTAAATGATGCATCTTTCCTGTCACCGATTTTTAAATTAGTATTTTCTATTAAAGTTCTATCTTTTATACGTTGTAAATGGGCTCGATCATCTGCACTTAAGTTACTTGGTGGACAATATGAAGTACCGTCCAATACGTTTGTTAAATCTTCATAATTTAATGATTTTCTTATTGTTGTCTCGTTAAATTTTCTAGATATTTTTGTAGCTTTCAATTTATCAATTAAATTTTTCTTAATCAATTCAATGTTCAACTTATTTTCAGATTTCATTTGAATTTTTTTTAACCACTTAGATATTTCGTTATTCATTGTTTCATCTAAATCCATATTCGGATTTAATTCTGCCTCGTTTTCAATTTCGTGCAATTTTTTCGCTAAAATACATATTATTTTATTTTCCTGGATGTTAGATGGAGTTTCTTGCAAAGCCAAATCTTTAAACCAATCACTGACGATATCCTTAACCCTAATTTGTTCCACTTCTCGACGCATTGATTCTTCTTTTGGTACAGGCACATTTTTTAAAGCTTTGTAAAGCTCTAGATTTAATTGATGAGCGTTTATTGGCGTAGATGGATTTCGTTTTAAATAATCATTACAAAATTTGTTAATTTCATTGAAAATTTTATCTTTAAATTTTCTTTTAAGTTCACCATCTGCGACATAATGCAAGCTTATAAAGGCATCAGCAAGATTATCCTTGAGAACTTCAAACGGGGTATCTTCTGATATTGGAAAACCTATCGAGGATAATGTTTTAGAAATTGCATCTCTCAATTGTTGCTTGTAAGCAAACCCTGCTATTTCATTTTTCATTCCCTCCTTGGCTTGAAGCAATACCTTAATTAAATTTTCTTTTAATGTTGGTAATACTTTTTCAAGTTGTTCAGTTTTTGCTAGATCATCTAAATTTTTTTCTATTTCATCTTTCAGGATGTTTTCATATAAATAATCATCATGAAATATTTCTGGATCCAAATTTAATTCGCCAATTTTTTTTAACAATTTCCTTGCTAAATTTTGTTTAATCACATTGACTTGTTCAATGTCTTCATTTATGATACCTAAATCAAGTGGAAGATTTTCACACCAATTCTGAATATTATCATTCATTATTTCGGCAGCTTTTTTAAAAAGAGGTTTTTGCATCGTATTGTCATCGCCTGTAATATTGTAATATTTTTCACTATCACTCAAGACACCCTTTAATCTTTCAATTAATCTTTCTGTAAACTCTGGTAGATATTTAAAATCTTGTTTATCAAATTGTAAGGGCAACTTCTTTAGATTATTCAAAATTTTGTCCATAAATACATTTACATTATTCATATCTGTAATTAATAAGTACTGAGATACAGCTTCTGCCAAATTTTCAACGACATGTTTCATGTCATCATAGGTTTTGCCTGTTTTTAAAGGTAACTTTTGGCACCAACTTTTGACAGCTTTTTCAATTTCTTCTTTTTTTTGTAACTTATTCGTAGCTTCTTTGGATATTTCTTGGTTTTGTTTTAAGTACTGATCAAAAAATTCCAAACATTTTAAGTAGTCTATTAATTCACTCGCTCTATGTTCATATTGTTCCTCAGTGTTATCTAGGTGACGATTCATTTTCTTCAAATAGTTAACAATTTCATCTTTACATAATTGCTCCGTATATGACATTTGTGAATTTGGCTCCAAGCTTAATATATTTTTGAGTTTTTTTGAGAGCTCAGTTATAAGTTCATCTATAATTTGCTTGTCTTCAGAAATTCGAAATTTCAAAGCCGGTATTTCACTTAACCAGTTCCAAATGGCTTCATAAATTTTTTCTTTGATAATCTCATCGGTGTCTTGAGTTATAGTATTACCCTGTAGTTTCGTTAAAGACTCACTATTCATACTTTTATATACATTGTCTTGTGGATTACTTAGTTCTTCAATAAAATTAGGTATTCCTAAAACTTCTAAAGATTTCATTAACTTTTTAAATTCAGCGGTCTTTGCAGTCAAGTCGATTGGGTTTGGCAACTTACTTGTCCATTTAAATACTTGATACTTAAGATGTTCCATATTATCCTGACTTGAGCGTTTTATTTTCGAAAGTTGTATGTATCTCTCCCTTTCAATAATATCTGAAGCTATATCATTAACCATTTCATTTTTAAAACCTTCATCAATATCTATTTGTAAATTGGTAATCCAATTTTTTATTATTTCTTTTATTTCATTTTTATATTTATTATCTATGTTGATATATTGATCACTATCTGTTTTTGTAGGTGTAGAAGTTTTCAAAGGAAGATGTATGAATTTATTGTAATTATTTGCAGAATCTGCTAAAGGCTCAGAAGTGACAGGACCTCTTGAAAATGTGTCTTTATAAAAAGAGCTACTTTCATTAAGAACTTTTTCCATAAAATCCGTAATTTCTCTCTCTAGTCTCTGCATAAACATTTGTTTTTGCATCCACAAAGATTCAGCGGACCCATAGCTTAAAGACTTGTATGTTGTATCAGTAATTTCATTTCTAAACTGATTCGACATTTCTAATATTTTATGGGTCACTATTTCAGCTTCAGTTTCGTTTACATTTGTTTTTTTTAAAACTTCGTATATCAAGTTGAAACTACTATCAATTACAACATCTTCGTAGTGTTTTACTACAATATCAGTGATTGTATCAATAACATGTTGCTTATCTTTCAGGGGCAACATTTTTAAAATGTATTCCACTTTACTTTTTAACTTATCTTTTAGAGGGTTATCTAATGTAAATGCTCTTTCTTCAATTGTATGACCTAAATTGGACAATGTAGTATCTTTTATTTTTTCGATCAGCGTATGTGCGAAGCTTGTTATTAGCGATTCAGATAAGTTTGTTGCATGTTTTAATATGCTTCTGATTTCTACAATTAGTTCATTAGTATGTATAGTTTGAATATCATTCCAATTCTGATTTATGAATTGTATTATTTGCTCTTTTAACCGTTTTTTGTGATGTTCATCAAGTGGTATTTTAAAGTCATTAATAACATCAGACACTTCTTTCGAGATAAGTTCCTGAATATTTTTGAGTGTTTCCCAATTTTTCCGCCGTTTCGTAGGACTAACAGCAGACAAAAGATTATCGTGTAACTTTTTTTGATTATTTGGCTCAACTGTTATACCACGTTCTTTAGATAACTTTTCAAACCACTTTGTAAGTTCTGTTTTTACATTGGGTTCAGTAATTTCACCGTTTTTATCTTTTATATCTTGCAATTTTCCCGACAGTTCTATAACCATATCCTTGTATTGCAAAGAATTGTCATATCTAAATTCAGGTTGAGATTCGAGCCAGTTCCAAATGTTCTGTGTAATTAAACCGATTTCTGAAACATTATTTTGTATACTGGGTTTAGCTTTAATCATGCTTATAAGCTTATTAATTAAGTTTTCCTGAATTCCATCTTCAATATATCGCCCTTGTTTTCCTTGCAAGTTATGCAACCACGTCGAAATTTCTTGTCGCATAGAATTTTGTTGATTTTCATTATTTTCAATGCTCTGTAAATTCTGCAATTTTGTGGCTAATATTTCAACGTCTTTTTGACTATCTACCAAATTTACGCCTAGCTTATCTTTAATATCATCAAACCATTTTTGTACAACATTATTAACGTTTTCTTCCTGTTGGTATGTCTGATATGAATCTGATATTAATGTTTCTTTAATTTGCTTTGTCAATATATTTTTCATGTTTCGATCTATTCGACACTTGTTCTTTTCTTCAACGATATTTAACCATTTTGTTATTAGATCATTCATTTGTTCGTGTCTATTACCAGTATCTTGGTTTTGTAGGTTACTGAGTCTCGTAATAAGATCATTTACTAAAATATCGTCATTCAAGTCCAAATCATCAGAAATCTTAGGAATATTTTTTATCCACTCTAGAACAAGATTTTTAATATTAACAAACTTAGGGTGATCAGATTTTTGGAATGGTAAAGCATGTAATTTTTCTACTAATTTATCAGCTATGTTATTTATAGCTGATGTCTTGGAACCAGTAAATTCGATAGGTAAGTCATTAAGCGTGTTAACTATTTCCAATTTTAAAGCCTCTTTATAATCTTTATTATTAACTGGTCGCTTAAGAGTAATAGCTTTTAATTTATCGATTAACTCATTAACAATTTTGTCTTTGTCAATATTATTTCGCGTGAATTTTATACTATCGATCCATTTTGAAATTTCATCTTTGTATTCATGTTTCTGATTTATTACACTTTTTATTTTTTGGAGAAGACAAAGTACTATTTGATTTTCAAAAGACTCTTGATCTTCTTTATTTTCCGGATGCCACATTGGCAACTCTTTTATACACTTCTTGATTTCATCCTCAACTTTTTCAAAGAACACATTATCGTTTTGGAGTTGGCTTAAAGTATCAATTAATTTTTTTATTACTTCTCTTCTTTTCATCGAATCTTTTTTATCGAAATTTGCATGTACTGGTAAATTTTCTGACCATTTCAAAATAATTTCCTTTAAAATTTTGACATAGGATGCTTCAGTTTTATTACAATCATATTCACAAATGGGTATACATTGCCACTGTTCGGGAATAATTCGTTTTAAAATAGACCGCGATGGCTGTGTTCCACAATCACAAGGTGCTGGTAAATCGCAAAAACAAGCTTTGCTATGTTTGAAGGAAGATAACGATTTGTTTACCTAAAAAAGATCAGAACTTAAATAAGGATTAAAGCAAGGGTTTCCTACAAAAGCAATGCACTCACAAAGTTATGCAGCCTCGATTGACATCACTTACACGTATAAAATAATAAATATAAAACAGTTTGCGTGGTTTTCTAGATGGAGGCATATGATATCGTAATGTTTAATACTGGTGTGCTATATTCGTGACGGTACTGAACAGTTTTTGAAACTTTCAGAAGATTCTACATTACGTTACCATCATGACAAACGTGTAGACTCGCTGCTATGATAACTTTATGTGATATGATATATGATTTATATGTGACGGCATTGCTCTTGTGAAAAATTGTAGATGAAACGGTGAATTTATTTCATATGTTTATCTAACTTTTGACTCCTTTTGTTCACTTGAAGTGCTTGGTGAAATTCGAATTTCATTTTGCAGAGAAGCTGAAACGTTAAAAATACAGTTATTATTTCCATTGATTTTCACAACGAGCCAAAGGTAATATTCTATTATTATATCATTATTCACCTTGTGTCATACTCTCTTGACAACCTGGGCACTGAAAAAAATATCACTACATTTATTTAGTTAGTTTACAAGCAATTAATAAGTCACGAAAGCAATATCATTATATATTACCTTTTCCGAGTTTTTGCAGTAATTTACCTTTTGTGGCTTCTGTAAGCCGTCTGCTCTGTGATGTTTTCTTCGGTGCTGACTGTATCGATTTTGAATCTTTGGGCAAATATTCTGCAAATTAGATGCGAATGTAGAACCGATCTACTGTGTCGATTATCGATCATTAACACAATACGTACTGCCCATTGTGATTTCAGCTAACTAAATTTGCAAGACGTCGTATAATTTACATATCTAGCATAGCTCTCTACATAATCTTTACACAGCGCAGTTACTTTGAAATAGAACGTTGGTTTTAACCTGTTAGCTGCCAAGGCTAAGGTCTTGTTATCGAAAAGACCTGCAGCACCATCACATAGCATCGGTTCGGCTTGGTGAACAGTTAGTGACCAATCAAGTGCAAAGTTAACGATTACTATCTTGAGCTATCGAAATCGATGACTTATACTACCTTTTGTTAGCATTCCCAACCACGTCAGTGTCGTGGCGAGTAACACCAAAACACAGTGAGGACTATGCTGACGAAGCGCTAGCGCATTATTCCGGTAACAGCCGTCGAAGTAACACGTTGTCGCTATACTTAAATCATTTACACTGTGCACTGATTTGTTCATTTTACCATCTAAGTAACAAGCGCTTATGGAATAGTAATCCGTCTAATTTATACAACTTGTAGGGGTTAGTTAACACTTCGAATACTCAGAAACGCTTTAGAAAATTTTCCAGTTGTAGTTAATTAGATTGCAGACTTGAAAGTAAGCAAAAAAGGAAAATCTCGGTCGATCACATGCAACTGTCATAAACCGTTGGGTTACCAGCGGTTCAATCAAATTTAAAAAGTACGCAAATCAATTGAATATTATTTTATTCCTACTATCATGCTCAATTAAGATGATGTCTTCTTATCTCTGATTGCTACGAATATTGGTGTGAGTATTCTCTTACATTTTAATTATGAGAATATAATTGCATTATTACCACCGGATCTTCATCACAGATCTGTCGAAGTCTTTCTCTTAAACACTGTTTTACATTTGTCAAATATCGTACTTCAGTTCCCTTTAATTTGTCTTTCTGATTGGCTTTCAAGTAATCGTACATACCGAATTGGTTATCGTACCTGTATAATAAGATTTAAATTATCATGAAAATATTGATATGTGATACGAAATACATCAATCAACATAGACATGAAGAAGAATAGCAACCGTCCGTTTAATCATGCGTAAGGTTGGTCCCGTGCACCATTTTAGTTTACTTTGACTCACGCTGGTCGAGTGTCGTGACGTTGAAAAAATAAAAATTATATTATAATCAGTTCTATTGGAAAACTTTAGAGTTCTGTATACGTTCTGCACATTATTAAAAACCTTGTTTGACGTCCTCGTAGGTATCTATTCTACTTTATATCTGAATGTACAAGTATGTTAGTGGGGAAAATGTTGAACCTTGTGATATACCATAACCTGTTTTTAAACAATGACTTTACAAGTAAGTTTACAGACTTATTTTGCATTATTCCATTCAATACGTACAACGATTATTTGTTT